>JAODAL010032817.1:0-46401 GCA_025379985.1 Phyllomedusa bahiana
CCCCCCTTTGGGACGCCGTTTTGGGGCGCAGAGAAAAAAGTGCTTGGGATTCCTGTACATTAAAAGTGGGGCCCCAAAACAGATACCGAAAAAAAAAAAGTCTGTTCTAAAAACAACTTTACGATATTCCAAAAATGGAGATAGACACCACAAAACACAACAGCAACCCACAAAGGAAAACCTTAATGCCCTGTAAGGGACACAAAAAAGGGTTATACAAAACAAAAAAACACAAAAAAACCTACAATTGCCTACTAAACCATTTAAAAACCTTAAAGGGCCTACACCCGGGGAATCGCCCCAAATAAGGGCCCTTTCAGGACCCAACAGCAAACCCTTCCCAAACCCGGGGAAAAAAATTTGTGGGGCAAAGTTAAAAAACACTTTTTAAACTTAGCTGTGTAGCATGGGGCGACATCAGGGCGTAACTATAGCCTAGCAACATGGGGGTGCTATTGGCCAGGGTTGAGGGGGCCCCCACCCGGGAAAAAGAAACATCGTTCCTTTTGTGGGGAACAATATTGGTGGCTTTCTGCTCCTTAGCACAACCATTTGTTTTTCCCGATATATGACAGTTTATAGATCCCTTTTTTTATTATTTTTATGCTGCTTTTATGGTTTATTTCTTGATGGTTGGGGCCCCCACTTAGTTTGCTAGGGGGCCCCACACACCCTGGTTTCCCCTGGGCGCATGCAAAAATTTTTTGGCGCCCAGTTGCCTTTTTTTTTGCGCACATTATAGTTAGAATGCCCCGGAATCTTTTAAACCCTGTTCTACTTAAAAGTCTCTACCTGTTCCAGCAGTAATCCCTGGATTTCCCTACGAAGCAAAAATAGGGCATTAAAAAGTGCAGCGGGCTCTTAATCGCCTGATACTGGATGGCCTGTTTAAACGAAAGTTCTGCGCTACTTTCAGGCTGAAAAGACGCAGACTTCTGGGAGCCCCGTTCAAAATACCCCGTACCCCAAACTTGCAAAAAACCCCTCAAAACCGATCAAATTTCCCCATCTGAAAATTTCTCATTGAGGCATTTTTAGATAAGGGTTTGACGCGATTTTGGGCGCTGAAAAACGCTTTTAAATCACCGTGTGAACCTACCGTTTGGTATGATACACGCCAAAAATTTTTAAAATGCTGTCCAAAATCCGACGGCATTTTAACATTGCAGTGGCACAGGATTGCGCTAAAAGCCGCAGTCGTTTTTCGGATATGCCGTAAGCCCCATACATTGAATGTACAAGAATCCGACGAAAAATGCAGCATGTTTTAAAATCCGCATAGATTTTCATCGCGGTCTACACAGCGCTGGGTATAGTCGGATTTTCGGCGGATTCTAAATATTGGATCCACCGAAAATCGGCCGAGAATTCTGTGCTGTGTAGCATAGCCTTAGGCTTTGTTTGCACGATTGATTGGAATTTGGAATTCAAGGCAGATTTTGCATCAGATTGAACAGCAAAATCCACATGACAACCAAATCCCATTCATTTTAAAGGGGTTGTCTCACTACATTGATTCATCTCACCTCAGTCCTGTGTTCTTGGTTTCACTTTGAATTCTGGGGCGTGTTTACTGGCTTCCACTAGGCTGCAGTAGAAGCCAGGTCCGTAGCTATAGCAACCAGTGTTGTGAGCCAATCATGAGAGAGAGAAGAGGTCTGTAGCTGTAGCGACCAGTGCTGACAGCCTATCATGAGAGATTGAACAGGTCTGTAGCTATAGCGACCAGTGCTGGCAGCCTATCAGGAGAGATTGAACAGGTCTGTAGCTATAGCGACCTGAGGAGCTGAGGCAGCCCATACAACAGGGGATATCTAGGAACAGGTAGGACACTGTCAATGGATATACTGTATATTGCAAAGTGGCTTGTTTTTGCAAGATCTTTAACATAAAAAGCAGAAATCCATGTACTGAGACAACTTCTATGGACAATCTGGACCTTAGTTCACTACAGTGCAGGTTTTTTAAACCATGGGGGGATCAAATCTGCAATGCAGATAAAAAAGAATGGACCTGTCCATTCTTTGATGCTGATCCTGTTCGGATTCCATACAACCTTGATGTAAATCAGTTGCATTGAAATGTGGATAACTGCGTCCAAATCAGAGGAGACAATGGTCTCAGTAAAGTTAAAATCCACGACCGAGAACTGAGGGTATGGCCTCGGATTTCAACACAGGCAACTAGGACGAAGATCAGCCCCATTCAATTGTGTCTAAACGGTGTCCAAATCAGAGGAGAAAATTTCAGGGTGTTTGCCCCTCATCAGTACAGAGCAGAGAGATGCTGGCTTGGCTGAGTGGGAAGCAATGAGTGGCTCAGAAAGGGAAGATCTCTCTTTAGGGAGAGCGCCTATATAGCATACATGCCAACTCTCCCGTTTTTGGCGGGGGGGGTCCCGCGATTTGGGGTCCCCTCCCGCCCTCCCGGGGAGTTGGCATTCCTCCCGCCCCCGCAAAGGGGGCGGGGGGGTCTTTAATGCCGCGGGGCCGAGTAGCGCTAGTGCGCTACTCTGGCCGCCGGGCCGCTCCTACAGGGGGTGAAGCGGCCGCTGCGCCGCTTCACCCCGAATCTCGCTGTGCAGGGAGAGGGAGAGGGATCGCTCCCTCCCCCCTCCTCCCCCTGTATGTTCCGGGGCCGGGGTGTGCACGCACATACAGGTCACGGCGCAGGGGAATTTACGCGCGGCTGCAGGGAGTGACGGCGCGCTCCTCTCCCTTTCCCCCCGCGCCGCTGAGGAGAAACGTCCGGAGCGGCCGTGCTGCAGGAGCCGGTGAGGTAAAGTGGATTTTATTATTTTATTTTTATTAGCATAGGAGGGGGGGCTCTGCCTGGCAAAGAGGGGGCATATACCTGGCAACAATGGGGGCTTTCCCGGCAACAGAGGGGCACACCCGCAACAGAGGGGGCACTACCTGGCAACAATGGGGGCACTTTCCCGGCAACAGAGGGGGCACTACCTGGCAACAATGGGGGCTCTTCCTGGCAAAAAGAGGGGCAAACCCCGGCAACAGAGGGGGCACTACCTGGCAACAATGGGGGCAAATACCTGCCAAAAATGGGGGAACTACCTGGCAACAGAGGGGACATCAACCGGGCACCCGAGGGGGCACTACCTGGCAACAGAGGGGACATCTACCTGGCAACAGCGGGGGCACTACCTGGCAACAGAGGGGACATCTACCTGGCAACAGAGGGGGGAAATACATGGCAACAGAGGGGACATCTACATGGCAACAGAGGGGACAACAACCTGGCAACAGCGGGGGAACTACCTGGCAACAGAGGGGACATCTACCTGGCAACAGAGGGGGCACTACCTGGCAACAGAGGGGACATCTACAGAGGGGACATCAATGGGGGCACTACCTGGCAACAGAGGGGGCACTACCTGGCAACAATGGGGGGGACTACCTGGCAACAGAGGGGGCACTACCTGGCAACAGAGGGGACATTACCTGGCAACAGAGGGGACATCTACCTGGCAACAGAGGGGGGCACTACCTGGCAACAGAGGGGACAATCTACCTGGCAACAGCCGGGGACATCTACCTGGCAACAGAGGGGATATCTACCTGGCAACAGAGGGGGCACTACCTGGCAACAATGGGGCACTACCTGGCATCAATGGGGACATCTACCTGGCAACAGAGGGGGCATCTACCTGGTAACAGAGGGGGGATCTACCTGGCAACAATGGGGGCACTAGCTGGCAACAGAGGGGGCACTAGCTGGCAACAGAGGGGACATTACCTGGCAACAGAGGGGGCATCTACCTGGCAACAGAGGGGGCATCTACCTGGCAACAATGGGGGCACTACCTGGCAACAGAGGGGGCACAACCTGGCAACAGAGGGGGCACTACCTGGCAAACAATGGGGGCACTACCTGGCAACAATGGGGGCACCTACCTGGCTAACAAAGGGGGGCACCTACCTGGCTACAGAGGGGGATCTACTTGGCTACAAGGGGGCATCTACCTGCCTGGATGTGGCACGACCTGCTTATGGGGGGTTACTACCTGGCTATAAGGGCATCTACCTGGCTTTCTTCCAAAGCCGTTATGCAGTTAGGTGGAGTGGGTGTGGCTTTTTGAAGGGGGCGTGACATACCGGAAAGATGGGCGTGTCCATGCAAATTTTTGCCACGGTGCGCTATGCGCGCCGCCATCTAATATCTCCTGCTTTTTCATTTTCAAAAGTTGGCAACTATGCTATATAGGTGTGTGGAGATTCGAAATTACCTTTAGCACTCCACGAAGTATCTGCATATCACAAGGTATTATGGGAAAGGAGCTGGGAAGCTCAAACACCCTCTATTGGATGTAACAAATCCTCAGTTTGCTTATGACCCACTGGGTCTTTGGAAAGCAAAAGGGATATTAGCCAAGCCAACATCACCCATCTGTAGACAGCCATTTTGGGGTGTTTGCCCCTCTATATATCGAAACATAGATGTAGGTTATATTGGTGAACCTCAAACCTTTTGGAGCCAAGATAGGAATCAGTGCAGGGCATCCAATGCTGAATAAAAAAAAGTAGTAACTTTATTCCATTAAAAGGGAACAACGCGTTTTGTGCAAACACTTCATAAGGTTCCATCAGGTTCTATACATTGGCACCTGTAACACCAAATTTTACAAATCAGAGTTGTACTTTGGATATGGGACAATGTAAAATGTAATGTAAAATTCGACCCAAGTCTAAGTGATACGATTCACATAGGCTTGAATCAAATTTTAGCGAAAATCACCAAAGCTTCAACCCTAAAAATAAACTGTGTTTAGGATAAGAGCTTAAAAGGTAAGTTAACCCCTTAAAATCTGTCAAAGTGTCACTTTCGTGACATTGCCACTTTAAGGGGTTTTCTGACCATGCAGTTTCACAGAGCCACAGCCAGCTTTAGACTTCCTATTCAAGCTGTGAGTGAGTCCATAGCAGTGGTTGACACATCACCTCTGCTGCTCCTAGCTAATCCTGTTACACTAACAATGAGTGCGAGAACTTTATAAAGTGTAGTACTCAGCATGCAGGGCTCTAAAGAGTGTTTACTAAGCTAAATGAGACGCTTTCAAATTCCGTTACTAAAGATAACACTCTACAGGAGGTGACTCACCATGGTCAAAGTGAATGATGGCAGCTTAGAGCACTTTCCGATGTCACTTTTTGTTCCCAAAACATAGGGGTAACTTAGGTACTGGACACATTATGAACAGTGAAATAGTGATATGGTGGTCTGTTCGGACAGAGGAGGCTGAGGATGATCTATGTTTGATACACTGTCCCTTTATTGTTCAGAAATCCAGACAGACCATAAAATATAAAAAGAAGTAAAATAAAACAAACCAAAAAACATATAAGAACAATGTAGGTAACAAGACAACGCGTTTCTTGCACATCTCTCATACTTCTTCAGGTCAGGCTTCTGCTTCCCACCCCTCTTATGTTTCCTTCTGTGTATCATCATCTGTGAGGTCAATTATTAAAGATTGCAGTTGTGCTTTGGATATGAGTCAATGTCCAAGCTGAATCTAAGTGATTCAATTTGGGTCCCCCCCAAAAAATCTTTATTAGGATTAAGGTTTTTAGGAATTTTAAGGGGTTAACTTACCTTTTAAAGGTTCTTTCAACTGTAGCAAAAGCTCCTTGCCCCGTGGAGTATAGGGCACAGGCAGCGTGATGTAAGGACATCATGCCACTTGTGCCTGGAGTAGTGGAACCATACAGGTGGTGTGAGGATATCTACTTACATACTGGGGGACCTGTGTCTACCTA
The DNA here is from genome assembly GCA_025379985.1 of Phyllomedusa bahiana. Lineage (NCBI taxonomy): Eukaryota > Metazoa > Chordata > Amphibia > Anura > Hylidae > Phyllomedusa > Phyllomedusa bahiana. The sequence continues at coordinate 5,775 of JAODAL010032817.1, forward strand.
CAAACTGGGGTGACCTATTCCTACCTACATACTGGGATGGCCTATACATACCTATATACTGGGGTGACCGATATCTACCTACATACTGGGGTGACCTATACATACCTACATAACGTGGTGACCTATATCTACCTACATACTGGGGTGACCTATACCTACATACATACTAGGGGAGAACCTATACTTGCCTACATACTGGGGGACCTATGTCTACCTACCTACTGGGGAGGCCTATGCCTACCTACATACTGGGGGGGAACTATGCCTACCTACATACTGGGGGGATCTATGTTAACCTACATACTGGGGGACCCATATACCTACATAGGGGGGACCTATAGACCTTCCAACCTACTAGGGAGATCAGACCTATATACCTACCAACCTACTGGGGCCCTATCTACTTATCTAAATACCTATATACCTATCTACCAGGGGACCTACGTACCTATCAACCTACTGGTGGCCCTATATACCGACCTTCCTATTGTGGGACCTATATACCTACCTACTGAGGAGACATATTTACCTTCCAATTAAGGGGCCCTTTATACCTTCCTAGCTATTGAACATGCCTTTATACCTACCTACTTATAGAGGGCCCCTATATAACTAATTACCTACTGGAGGACCTTTATACCTACCTACTTACTGGAGGACTGGCTTATATGTCTACCTGTCTACTTTTAGGGGGGCTATATACCTGCCTACTGAAGGGATCTATATACACTCACCTCCCTACTGTTGGGGGGTGTATATACCTCTTTACCTAATGGGGACCTATTTAAAAACAAATGTTGACTCCCCATCCCCCACAGCAAGTACCCGGCTTTCCTATCATAGGAAAGTGGGTTGCTGTGGTGATGGAGCACCAAGATACTTTTCTAGGCCCCCAATAGTTAGGGAGGTATATAGATCCCCCAGTTGGTATATAAGTGCTGGAAAAGTAAGGATTCTAAAATGTTTGTGAGGTCAATTCTGCAGAGACGATTTGTGAATAGGAGAAGTCATCATACAAGTCTGGGCCGGATGGAGAAGAATAAGGAAAGTGAATGACTCTCATCAGAGAAGAAGTCACCTGTGAGTCGCTGGATGTAACTGCAGTGTAATCAGTTATATGTCTGCAGAGCCTGCGTACAACTGATAGTCACATGTGGTCACATTTTGTCATGGTCTGGCAGTGTTATTAGATCCTAAAAGAGAACCTGTCACATAGTTTATGCCTCCCTTGCTGAGAACAGCACAAGCCAGTGTCAGACCTGCTGTTTCCAGCGCTGTGTCCCTTATTAAAGAAATAAACATGGTTTTATTGAATTAATAGATTTTTTTCATTCCCCCAATATTATGGATCATTTTATATACAGATCGGTACAACTTCGTGAGTCTTATCATTTGATTTCGGCCATGTACTGTTGTATTCCCGATTGCATTAGAAAACCCCTAGGAGCGTCGCTCGCTCTCCTATTGGTCCAAAAAACCGCGCCTCTATTAAGTTAGCCAATCACAGAGCTCGCTCGGAATTTCCTTTCCCCATAGAACTCTATGAGAAAGTAGCTCGCGCTCTGATTGGCTAAGCTGGACGAGCCCCCGCTAGCTCAACCAATCAGATCGCATTTTTACTGTATTTTGAACTGTCCCGCCTTTGAATATGATTGGTCAATATTTCTCCATAGGTTAGAATGGGCCACTGTCGCTCCTATTCTGACTGGTTGGTTTATGCCGACCAATGAGAATAGCTTAAACAATTTGAATTACTGTATTTCCCGGCGATTCTCTCTATTGCAATTCCCTATCTAGCGCCGGTCTCAGCGACAAACGCGTTGATAGTGATTTAACTGATTTATTTTTAGAGAAGGTTTCAGCGCTGTATCTGATAAAGTTTTACGCTTAATAAAAATGATTTTTTTATTCATACTCCAAGCCGCACGGCGCTAAGCGCCGAGATTTCAGTGCGCGGATTTCTCCATAGACTACAATGGGAGAAGTAGCTCACGCTCTGATTGGCTGGGATAGCCAAGCCCCGCTAGCTCAACCAATCAGCTCTTTTCTGTATTTTTACTGTATTTTGAACTGTCCCTCCTTTGATTCTGATTGGTCAAAACTTCTCCATAGGATATAATCGGTCTTTGTCGCTCCTATTGTGATTGTCCGAGATAGCCAAGCCCCCGCTAGCTCAGCCAATCAGCTCTTTTCTGCATTTTTACTGTATTTTGAACTGTCCCTCCTTTGATTCTGATTGGTCCAAACTTCTCCATAGGTTATAATGGGTCCCTGTCGCTCCTATTCTGATTGGCCGAGATAGCCAAGCCCCCGTCAGCTCAACCAATCAGCTCTTTTCTGCATTTTTACTGTATTTTGAACTGTCCTGCCCTTGATTCTGCTTGGTCATTAGTTCTCCATTGGTCTTAATGGTTCACTGTCGCTCCTATTCTGAATTGGCCGGTTTCTGCTGACCAATGAGAATAGCTTTCAGAATTTGAATTGCTGTATTTCCCGGCAATTTCCAATATCCGAATTCTTGATGTAGCGCCGTTCTAGATTTTGGGAAAGTGATTTTTTTAAATGTATTTTTTATTTTTAAGGTTTCAGCTCTTTTTCTGAGAATGTTTTCCGCCTTTATAAAGGCGATTTTTTGATTCATACTCAGCACGGACATCTTTAATGATTTCTCGCTGTTCTCCAGCCTGTCTCGAATCGGAATAGATTTTCGGCGCAGTCCCGCACGGCGCCTAAGTCCCGCACAGCGCCCATGTCCCCGCACTGCGCCCATGTCCCCGCACCGTGCCCCACACACTGGCGAGGCGCAGGGAACTTTTCCCCGCATGTATGAGCGCACCTCCTCGGACGGCGAATCTTAGGCGCAGCCCCGCACTGCGCCTAAGTCCCGCACTGCGCCTCAAACACTGGCGAGGCGGGGCGGACTTTTCACCGTATGTATGATCGTACTACCTCCGGCGGCGAATCTCAGGCGCCGCTCCGCACTGCGCCTAAGTCCCCGCACTGCGCCTCACACTCCGGCGAGGCGCGGTGGACTTTTCATGGTATGTATGAGCGTGCCCCAGCGCCGACATAAATCAGGCGCAGCTTTCACTAGAAATCGGGCGAAACGGCGCGCTCCGATCCGGCGAGCTTCATATATGTTGCCCTTAGTGCTCAAATCTGCAGTTTTGCAGTTTTCATGAAAAGAGTCCGTTTTTTTCAAACCCCGGCCACCTGGGGCTAGCCACGCCCACCTCAACTGATAAACCTATTACTTTAAATAGGTAGAAACAAGAGAATAACTGCCAGGTGGGCGGGGCTAGCCTTTGGTGGGCGGGGCTAATACCTGCTCATGAATAAGATTTGAAGGGTAAATGCTTTAAAACTGCTGCATCTTACAGAATAAGGGCCACAGCGCTGGAAACAGCAGGTCGACACTAGCTTTTTCTTCCTCACCCGGAGGGCTAATCATGTACTTTTCCCTTTAATAGTAAATTTTTGGGGTTTTGAATGAATTTTCTTTTCTAGCAACAATCAATGTATATTTTTTCTCCGGTATAGCGTATAATTGGGTAACGATACTATACTTATTGGGTATTCATTATCATATTTGGGATCACACTTTTAAAAAAGCAATTTGTCCGCTATTTTTATTAACATGACGCTGAATGCTGGGCGGGATCTATGGGGAAAATACGTGAAAATTACTTGCGGGAAACTTAAAGGGAATGTTCATAAAAAAAATACTTATTGTTTAACCACATTTTTATGTTAAACACTTTTATGGGAATTTTTTTTTTTAAATTTTCCCAGATCACTTCAATTTTTTTAATAATTCTTAATCCGCAGTTCTCACTTTGGCCACTGGGCCTAATCAGGGCCACTTCCTTTCTGTTAAGAGCTTTTCACAGTCTCTCATTATCAAAATGCGGGGGTCACACTGAAAGGGAACACCATTGTGTTCAAAAACAGAACCCACCAGTCACAAGGGGAATTCACAGCCCCCCTCCCTTCCCTGCACATGAAAATCTACTTAAAAGTCTATACAGAATCTTTTAAATCCTAGGGCTGAAGCTGCGAAAAAGTATTTCCGACTGCGTAGACAGTGCAACAAGAAATTTTTTTTCCCAACAGTAATAAAAAACAAACCGAATAAGAAATCTACAATCGAAATAAAAACGACGAGGGGGAAAGAATAGGATCAGGGGGCTTGAATTTAATAAGTAAAAAAAAAAAAATTGGGACAGATTCCCTTTAAGCTTTTTTGCCAAAAAAAATACACGGCATACACAATTGACAAAAAAATGCGGTGCCCCCACTCACTACAAAACGCACACAGGAGCCCCTGTTAAGGACCCCATGGATATCAGACTCCCCAGAAAAAGGGGGGAAAGGCCCCGGGAAAACCTAAAGGTAAGTTAAACTCCAAAACCCAAAATTTAGAGTTAGTTACATTTATTTTAGGGAGGGGACATGGAGGTGGGGCAGGTGCCCTGGTAGAGATGAGGGGGGCTGCCCGGGGTAGGGAGGATTCATTACCCTGGAAATGGGGTTAGGTTACCCTCATAAGATGGGGGAGGTTTCCCGGGTAGAGATGGGGCCCAGGGGGACCCTGGTAGGGGGGGGTCTGGTGACCCTGATAAACGGGGGCTAATTCCCCGAAGAGCGGGGTTTATTCCCCTATAAGCGGGGTATTTTGCCCTAAAAGGGGGTTAGGTTGGGTTTTTCCCGGTAATTGGGTCAGGTTCCCCGGAAAGGGGGGGGGTCAGGTTGCCCGGTAGAGTTGGGGCCCGGGTTCCCGGTAGATTGGGCCTATTGCCCTGGTAAAGGGGGCCCTTTTTTGCCCGGGTAATTGGGGCCGGGTTGCCCGGGTAGAGGGGGGCTGGGTTCCCCTGTAAGGGGGGCAAGTTCCCCGGGGGAGGGGGAGTTATTCCCTGTAGAGGTGGGGTTATTTCCCCTGGTTTTTGGGGTTGGGTTGCCCGGTAGAGGTGATTGGGTTTTTCCCGGGTAATTTGGGGGTTATTCCCGGGTAATTGGGCCTGGGTTGCCCGGGGTAAGTTGGGCCTAGTTCCCCGGGCGATTGGGGCCTAGGTTGCCCTGGTAAATTTGGGGGCTGGGTTTTCCCGGGTAGGGGGGGGGCTTTTTTCTTGTGGGGTATTTTATTGCCTGTAGGGAGGGGTTGGGTTTCCCTGTAAGGGGGTTAGGTTCCCCGGGGTAATTGGGGCCCAGTTGCCCGGGGAAGTTGGGCCAAGGTTGCCCTGGAGATTTTGGGCCTTTGCCCGGGTAAGTTGGGGGCAGGTTCCCTGGTAGGGTCGGGTTGCCCTTTAAAGGGGAGTTAGGTTTTCCCTGGTAAGGGGGGTTATTTTTCCCCCTGGTAGTTTGGGGTTGGTTCTCTGGTAAGGGGGGGCTAGTTGCCCGGGTAGAGTTGAGCCTAGTTGCCCTTGGGTTGGCCTATTTTCCCGGAAAATTTGGGGCCTATTCCCCTGTTTTGGTTGGGGGCGGTTTCCCCGGAAGGGGGGCGGGTTCCCTGGAAATTTGGGCCTAGTTGCCCTGGCAATTGGGGCCTGGGTTTCCCTGGAAGTTGGGGCAGTTCCCCTGGAAGGGGGGGCTAGTTCCCCTGGGTAATATTATTCCCCCGGGAAAGGGGAAGTTGGGGTTTCCCGGGTAGTTGGGGGTGGGTTCCCTTAAGTTGGCCAGGTTCCCTTAATTTGGGGCCTAGGTTGCCCTGGCAATTTGGGGCCTGGGTTCCCCGGGTAATTGGGGGCTGGTTGCCCTGGTAGGGGTGGGGCTGGGGTGCCCGGTAGGGGGTAGGTTATTCCCGGGAAAGGGGTGAGGTTATTTTTCCCTGGAAATTTTGGGGTTGGGTTTGCCCGGTAGGGGTTTGGGGCTGTTCCCTGGTAATTTTGGGGCCTATTCCTTTTAATTGGGGCCTGTTCCGGGAAATTGGGGGCCTAGATTGCCCTGGGGGGTTGGGGGCTATTCCCCTTTAAAGGGGGTCTGGGTTGCCCGGGTAGAGGTGGGGGTTAGGTTCCCGGGTAGAAAAGGTTGGGTTCCCCGGGTAAGGGGGGTTGGAGGGGGGGTGGGCTAGTTCCCCCTGGAATGAGGTTGGGGTTGCCCGGGAAAGGGGTAGGTTGGGTTTCCCTTAAGGGGGTTAGTTCCGAAAGGGGGTGGGCAGTTCCCGGGTATGAACCACGGGGCAGTTTCACATTCTGCAATTAGTGTTTGGGGGTGTCAGGATCGGGACTACCTTGCTTAAAACGGTTTTTAAGGGGAAAGGGGGTAAAAAAAATTCCTTTATTGTTCTCACCCCAATCTTTCCCCTATTAAAATTTATTTTTTTTAAGTGCCTTTTTTTTCCGGGGAATAGCTTTTGGGGGGAGTTGCACACAAACAAAGTCAAGAAAAAGGGAAAAAATAAAAACCAACAATGGTATAGAGGGAGCACCTCCCAACAAACTTAAAAATCAGTATAGTAGATAGCAGATTTTTTTGATCGTTATCGTTCTCTCCAATCGTTGTTCCCACAAAGGGAAATGGGTCCCTTTTTCCACACAATGAAAGGGTTTTTCCTGTAGGGAAAGGTTAAAAAGACTATTACCAAAAACATTCTGTTTAATTTGCTTTGTTTGGAATAAAGGGAAAATTTTTTTTATTGCTAGAACACAAATTTCTTTTGGTTATGACCACTTCTCCTCCTTTTCCTCTCCCCCCTCTAAATTTTTTTAACCTAGCACAGGGGCTTGCTTACCTTTAAAATTAATGGCTAATTTTAATCCCTTTTCACTACAAATTTTAAATCTCTGGCAGCTTCTCACTGTAACATAATAGCGAGGAATAAAGCTGATCTCCAATCAATCTAAACTCTGTGACTCTGTGAAGCAGCAGGGGAGACAAAACCCCTTTAAGGAATGTTACAAAAGTACACCTCTAATCAGTCTTTGGGGGATGATTAAAAAAAAATATAAGAAATTCCTTATGAACCCTGATCAGTTTTCCCCCACCGAGTCATCCCCGGGGCTTCCCGACATGATGTCTCCTCCTTCTTCACATACCCTGCAGCAGAAAAAGATTTCCGCATGGATAGCCGCACATATGCTGTACTGACTGCGATCAGGAAAAACTGAATAGTGTATAACGCCGGGGCACCAGGGGCGGTGAAACGTGGAGCAAGAGGTTTACAAGGGAGTTTTAAAATTTTTTTAGTTTTTTTTTCCCCCCCAAATTTTAATCATCCCCCCACACGAACATCGGTACTTTTTTAAAAACCCCCTTTAATGAAAGTTGGGTTTTATTTCCCTTTCAATATGTTGGGGGCTAGAATTCCTTTCCTAATATTCTAAGCAGATGGAATATTTATCCCATATAAAAAACTGAGAGAACAGACAGTTCCCCGGGAAAAGTTTTACCCCTTGAACTCCCAATGGCAACGATTAAGCCAGAATTGCACAACATATGGCATGCGGCCCTCAGACGGTGTTGCCTATGAACACTCCCCACCCTAAAAAGGGTGGATCTGCTTGATTTGGGGCAGTAGGAGGTGTACCTGGTGGGTGTGAGGAAGAGTTTTATGTGGTCCCAAAGCGGCCATCCCCCACCACATTGTCAATGTATGTGTAGTATGGCATGTTGTCCCCATTTTTTCTCACTTGCATTAAAACTTTCTTTATTGGCTATTTTATATAAAAAAAAAAATTAACATCCTGGTGCGAATTTTTCTTATAAAATTAGGACTGCTCTCCTACCACTGTTCCCCGAAAATACGACACCCCCGAAAATAAGAACTTATTGAATTGCCACAAATTCAGAGTTTGGCTGCTTGTGCTGATGTTTGTGATGAAAACACTACAGGATATTAATACATGATTATGGTTTTGTTCAACAATGAATTGAATTATTGTTCATAGAAATATAAAACATCCCCTAAAAAGAAAGTCTTAGCTCGTCTTAGTGAGCAAAAATTAATATAAGGACACTGTCTTATTTTCGGGAATCACGGAAATCTGAGCAAAGATGTGCGAGTTGAAGTGACCGGATTGGTGAATTGACTTCATCTTCAATGCTAGTTACATAGTTAGTAATCACAATTGAAAATTTACAGACGTCCATCAAAGGCAACCAGGTTGATGAAAGAATGAGGATTACGGGAAAGCATTTTTAAGCTTTGGTTTCCCTCCGTACTGATAAGACTTGGATCCACATAAGGGCAGGGGTCTGCTAAAGTGCGGCCTCCAGCTGTTGGAAACTAAAAACTCCCAACAAGCCATTTATATATTCATCAGTGGACATATGGAAGAATCAGTTCCCCAACATCTGATAGACACCCACCACAACCGACCGCACATTGCAGACCACTGCCATAAAAGAATGAACCAATCTGCCCGAAAGGAATATTACAGTCCTGATCCACAATTGCCATCAGACTGGACCTTAGACTTTTATACGGCAATATAAGTATTAATTTATTTAGTAGATAGTGCTTTCTAAGCCGATCCATGAAACCCTCACCTGTTTTTTCTGCTTGTGACCACTCCTCTAGCACTATTCCACAGACTCAAATATGAAAAAGAACTTTTCCCTCTGGAGATTGAATCTTTTTTCACCAGACGCAAGGAATGCTCCTCGTTTTTTTAAGGGCCTAATTTGTAGGGACCATTTAAAAAAAAAAAATTAAAATATTTTTATAAAAACTAGTCATGTCCCCGAGCCTGTCTTCTAAGACTACAATATACATTTTTAGGCAGGAGCTGGGGAAGACCTGATTCCATAGTTAAATAGTACGGTTGAAAAAAGACACGTTTTATCAAGTTAACCAAGGGTGGGAAAAAGGTGGGTAAGGGAAGGGAATAGGGGTTTTAAGCCCGCTTCCCCCCTGATGAAGGCTTTGAAAACCCCCCTAACGCAAGAACCAATTGCTCTAAGGAAGTTTAATTCCTGACCCCAGAGTTGCATCAGAAAGGATCTAGAATTTTTTTGGCAACCCTACGTATTAATATTTTTTAGTTTCGGTAGTTATTAAGCCTTTCTTGAAACCCCCCCCCTGTTCCGCTGTTCCCAAATCCTAAGGCAGACTATTCCACAGATTTACGTTTTTAAGTGAAGAACGCTTTTTCCTTGGAGATTGAAAATTTTTTTTAAAACCCCCAAGGGGAAATTTCCCCCCGTCTTTGAGGGGGTTTACTTGAAATTTTTCCCTTACTTTTTGTAGGGACCATTTATATACTTATATAAATTAAACAGGCTCCCCGGAGCCGTCTTTTCTAAGACTAAATAAGTTCAATTCTTCTAACCTTCCTCTAGCTCAACCCAAAACCCCTTAAAAGTTTGGTTGCTCGTTTTGCACTCTCTCAAAGATGCTCCTTTTCCCTTATAAGTTTGGTTGCTCGTCTTTGCACTCTCTTTAGCTCCATTTCTATAAACTGGAGCCCAGAATTGAACAGCATATTCTACGTGAGGCCGCACCAATGCTTAATACAGCGGTAATATAACATCCTTGCCCCATGAGTCCAGGCCTCCTTTAATACAAGCCAATTAAGCGTAGTGTTTTACGAAATGGGAACAAAAGAAAATAGTGGTATAAGAGTAAGATTAGAGTGTAGAATACTAATAGAATAACCCCCGTCAAATCCCCCACCAAGTACAGCCCCCAAAAATAGAAAAGAAGTGTCGTTAATGCTGCAGTCAACCAAGCAGAGGTGCATGGGAACACCACAAGAAATGTCCCCACAGCCGGTCCAGTGAGTGCTGGTATCAGGTAAGACTGTAATTGAATATTGATTTATCTTTTTATTTTCCCTTCTTGGTTAAAAGGATTTTCGCTTACAATTTTAGATTGCCCCTTCCCCCTTTCCCAGGTTTCCCTTTGACTTTATAAAAATCAGAATGTTCTGTACATTTAAAGCCAGGAGCCCCAATGGCAAACGTCTTCACTCCTGCCCAGGTGTCTACGAGATCCTACACTGTGATTGGAGGCAAAGGGAAAAAAAGGTTTTTTTAAGGGCCCAAAAACCCGTGGTACAGTGAGACCCGGGACCCGAAGTCTTTCACTTTTCATGTTTTCAGAAACCTATTATACCCTTGATCAGGGAGGATCAATGAATTATTAGTGTTTGTGTTTGTTTGTGATTGAGAGGGGCCATCCCACCATTAAATATTATTTGTGTTATATAGATCATGAAAATTAACGAGGTTTGCAATTTAACTGCTTTTAGAAAATTACCCGAAAGGATTGAAAAATCTTTTTGCAAAACAAAAAAACCACCCGGATATAGAAAAAAGTGCCGTTCAATGAGGCGGGGGGACCAAAATCTCAGTCTCTCTCCCCCTAGCCATTCTTTTTATGTGAAGTGATCCTCCCTCCACATTATATAGCAATGTTCATATCTACATAATAAGTTTAGGCTGGTGGACACACATGCTCAGTCTCTCTCCCCATAGCCAGGTCTCCGTATATTGATCTTCTGTTTAGAATGCATAGCAGCGTGCACATCCACCTAATGAGCTGAGTGCTGGTGGACACACATGCTCAGTCTCTCTCCCCACAGGCAGGTCATTTCATAGTGATCTTCTGTTCACAGTGTATAGCAATGTGCACGTCTACCTAATGAGCTGAATGCTGGTGGTCACACATGCTCAGTAACTCTCCTTACAGCCAGGTCTCTGTATAGTGATCCTCTTTACCAGTAACAGAATGGCACATCTACCTGCAGCTGGGGTCACCAGTCAGTAAAATCTCCCCATAGAATCTTTCATGTGATCCTCTCTCCCCATTATATAGCAAAGTTAACTACATAAAGAGCTGAAACTGGTGGACAACTGCCAGTCTCTCTTCCCATGGGGGAGGTTTCCCAATATTGATCCTCTTTAAAAGCATACAATGGCACACCCCCCAAAGAGCTGAGTGGGTGGGGCACACATGCTAGTTCTCCCCCACAGGAGTCATTTCATAGTGATCTTCTGTCACGTGTATAGCAAAGTGACGTCTACCTAATGACTGAATGCGGTGATCAACAGCTCGAATTCCTTACAGCCGGTTCTGTATAGTGATCATCTGTCCCCAGTGAACGCAATGTGCAATCTACCATTGGCTGACAGTGGGGGGTCCCATGCTTCACTCTCCCCATAGCCCAGTCTCTTCATAGTGACCTTCTCCCCATTATAAGCAAAAGTTTACATCTACATAATGAACCCGAGGGGTGGTGGACACACATGCCTTTATTCTCCTTTTTCCCAAAATCAGGGGGCCCATATATTGTCCTTGGTTTTTTGAAATGCATAGCCCAAAGTTTCACATGGGACCTAAGGGGCCCGAGTGCGGTGGGCACAATGCTCAGTCCCCCTCTCCTTTCAACTAGATTTTTCCTTTTAATTTTTGATTCTAATCCAAAATCCCCTATGAGCTGACTGCTGGTGGTCCACATGGGTCGTCCCCTCACCTTTCAGCTAGGTGTCTATATATTGATTCTATCGTAAGTCCACCTAATGAGTTGGGGTATTTGGGGTCAAAACCAAAGCTTTAAAATCCAAACTCTCCCACAGCCAGGTGTTCCCAAATTTATCCTGTAAAAACAGTGAACAGCGATGTGCACATCTACCTAATGCTGATAGCTGGCGGTCACACATGCTCAGTCACTCTCCTTACAGCCAGGTGTCTGTATATTGATTTTTTGGTTTGGGAAGTTTAAAAAAATAGTTGAGTTCTTTTTTGGTCAAAAACCCCCCTCAGTCACTCTCCTTACGCCAAAGGGGTCTTTATATTTATTTTTTTTGGTACGTCCCCCCAAGTGAGTGGTGTGGGTGGTACACATGCTCAGTCATCTCCCACAGCTAGGGCCCCCGTATAATTATCATCTTGGGCACAATTTAAATAGCAAATTTTTGCACATATACATAAAGACTTACAGTGGTTGGTTTTCCATTCTTAGGGCACTTTTTCCTTGCAGCCCCGATGTCTGGTATATTGAATTTTTGGACTTTCCCTCCCATTGAGCTGACTGCTTGGGGGGTCCCTGCATGCCCAGTCACTCTCCTTTACAGCTTTGGTGTCTAAATATTGTTCATCGCAAAGTCCACCTAAATTTTGGTTGAGGGAAATTTGGGGGTCACACCCGTCAGTCCTCTCCCCACAGCCCCGGGGTTTGTATATTGATTCTTTTTGGGACATACCCCCCTAGTGAGCTGGGGCTGTTGGTGGTTTACAATTGCTTAGTCACTTCCCTTTAAAAAAAAGGGGCTGTTTTAATTTTTTTTCGGTTCGGGGCCCCCCTAATGAGTTTTAGTGCTGGTGGGGCACACATGTCCCGCACTCCCTCATTTCCCGGGGGGCTTTTTTTGGGGATATTGATTCTTTTAAAGTGCCCCCAATAGCGGGCAAGGTGGTCACACATGCTCAGTCACTCTCCTTAAAGCCAGGTGTCTGTATATTGATTCTATGGTATGTGCACCTAATGAGCTGACAGCTGGTGGTCACACATGCTCAGTCACTCTCCTCACAAGTCTCTGTATAGTGATCCTCTGGACACAGAGAATAGCAATTTGCACATCCACCTAATGAGCTGGCAGCTGGGGGTCACACATGCTTAGTCATTCTCCTTACAACCAGGGTCCATAAAGCCAACACCCCCATCCAGGGGCTCCCACAAATACAAAATTGAGGTCTAAGGAATTAGGGGCCAGGGAAGTACTTGGAAGTCTTGTTCCTGCTCTTCCAACCAATGTCGGACATTTCTAAACATGCAGCATGTTGCTTTGTCTTGCTGAAAGATCCCATCTCACCCAGGAGAGAAAATCAGCATGTATGTGTGAAGGTAAAGAGATTTGAACTAATATTGTATTGTATGCATAACTATGAAATCCCAAGCTTTTCTCCTTAATAAGGTATCTCAGCTTGAGCAGAATCCATTTTGTGAGGAATGATACAGCAAATATGAGAAGCATTTAGGATGTTGCAGTCCAGGATGGGTAACATCTTGTTAATCAGTTTCCCCGGGGAGTGGAATTTTGGTTATCATCTCCCTTCCTTAAGTTTCTTTTTTTTACTGGAAATCAACTAAGTTTCGGCTGATGCATTCCAGGGGACTTTTTACTCAGAGACAACAGGACCAATGAAATCTACTCGAAGGCTGCCTAAATATGGACATACGTCCGTTCCTCTCGGCCCTATTGCGCCTGGCGCTTGTTTTGATTACAGATCATACAAAAAATGTTTTGTAATGCATTGTATTGCAGAATTACTTGGAACATGAATGAGATCTGAACCAGAACTTTTGGCGTCGACTCAATTTTATCGGCCGATACATTTCCCCCGATCGTGATTTTTGGGAGTACCGGGACAAAAGGGTGACCCCCAGTGTTGGCAAACGAACCCCCGACACTTGGGCGCCGCACGTGAGGCGTGGCCTGAGGTGGATCCAGGACCCCCGTGGACCCTAACTCTGCCGGAGGAGATCGAGGTCCGAAGTATATAAAATTGAGGACTGCAGCATCTAAGAGTCTCGGTAAGTTGATTCATTTTTGTGTATTTAACTGCCGTTGGCCATTTGATGGTCTCCCGGTTTAGTAGATTGCTTGTGGCATCTGGTCCGCGGGTTTGGGCACAATAAAGTGACTCGACCTAGAAAACTTGGATCCAGCCCGGCCACGTTCCGAATTTTGTTTTGCTGTGACTTCCAGTAGTTCGGATTGTCACTGTTTTTTAGTCACGAACCCCTTTGCCCGGTATGGTCGGTGAAATATAGTGGGAACCTTGACAGTCTCTAAGGTTAATTGTTGAGTGGCAAGGGAGTCTCCGGGTTAATTTAGGACAAGATCTGTGTATTACTAGAATATTCAGGTGGGTCCGGGACAGGACCAAATTCGCTAGGGATTGTTCCGGGATATATATATATGTATACCCTATATATGATTTGAAAAAAGACCGGGAGGATACGGTCCCCACATTGTGGCAACCAAGGGTGGGACTATTGTTTGTTAGGTTAGGGATCTTTATTATTTTGATAGAATCCTTGTGTTGTGAGACCGGGATCCGGACACAGGCCGGTGGCCATGGCTGTGTAGTCTTTGTCAGGATTGGACTCCCCAAGCATAGAACACCAAAATGTTTAATCTGTTTCGAAAAGAGCATAAGTTGCCTGAAGAGGCAGAGACTGTCAAGGAGATTGTTTGTAGGAAAGAAGGAAAAAGGTATGTTACAAATGCATGTAAAATGTATAAGTTGGTGGGATTGCCAAAGAAGGGCAGATTGCAGCCATCCAAGTGGCAGGAGATAATAGAGAGTTCGAGAGGAAAATTGTCCGATAAGGGATGGCTGGAAATGGCACAGGCTCACCTCCGAGTGGCCAAATGTTTGCAAAAGGAAGATTTTGTGGAAGTAGAAGGCAGTGGCGGAGATGATAATGATGACAAACTGTATGGTTATATGAAAAGTGTTGTTAAAGGCGATAGTTGTGTAAAGAAGCCACTGCGCCACCGCCCTATAATGGCGGCGCTGGCGGACCCGAGGGGTGGACCTGTAGTGCATGTGGAACGCAAAATCCTAATTGGGCGGAGGATTGTAGGAGTTGTGGGGCACCAAGACGCTGCCCCCTAAGGGCTAGTCCAGAACCGCCCCTAGCCCGCCCCCTATACCCCTTGGTTACATCCCAAGGACAGTATTATCAGGGACCTCCTGCTGTTGTCCCTCCCCCAGAGTCCATGTATTCACACACACCCCAGACACCGGCCCCCAGCAACCTATCCAACCCGCCCCTGTACCAGTCAAGGTTGTAGTGAGGTGGCTGAAGACACAAAGGAAAAACGCCTCATGGCCGCCCAAAGGCCCCGGAAAACCTCTGAAGGGGGGTGGATGACCTGAAGTGCAGAAAGTCACCTCCTACCCCCGTTCCTACAGTGGGATTCCGGGAATGGGTTTGGCCCAGAACATTGTACCCTCTCTCCAGGTGGGGCTACAAACGAAGAGAAATGGGATCCTAAACTTAGTTTTGCATGTTTACAACGGTAACTGGTTGGACAGAGTTAATTTCCCATAGGACCTTGGGATATTCGACCCATAGGGTCGGTGCCCATAGTTAATTTAACCCTGCCAATACCCCAATTGTCGCAATACAACCAGATGGGGAATTGGCGAGAACCCTTTAAAGAAAAAGCTGGCTCAGAAGCCCAACAAGATTGTGAAAATTATCTCAGAGAAAAGGTGAGAGTAGATACCCACTAGGACCGCTAATTCCTCCCCAGTGCAGGAGACATCCTTGTATGTATCTGATTCAATGTGGGTCAATTTACAGTGGTAAAGATGATGACGCAATGAAGCTACCCAGCTCACAACTGCTTGATTAAATACCAATATTTTACTTTTGATGATTGAAAGTCAGGAATGACCGGAGACCAGGGACGATCCATCTCTCCCCCCTCCCCCTTATTCATCCCTCCTCTGGTCATTATAAAAAATAAGTATTCCTTAAAATGAATGTAAATGGGAATCATCTAGGTATGCAAGTTCAAATTTTAACCGAACAATGATAAATGTAATTAGATGAGGTTAGGAATGTTTCTATTTTTCTTCCACACCAGGGTATAACAGCTGCTCTTGTTTTAAAGAGGGAAGGATCTTGAGATTTTCCCACAAACACAGAAAATGGCCCCCCGATACAGGCAAAAAGCCTGTACCCCAGGTACCCCAAACCACCACGTGAATAGTACACTGCCGCTGATGAACTCACGCAGCTCCCACCTGCCCCGTTGTATGGTTTGCATTTATATACCCCCAAACAGATAGATTGCCTATCCAGTCTAAATTGCCAGAAACCCCATGAAATTCCCCCACAGTTTCTCTAAGAAAGTTGTCCACAAACCGGCCAATCTATTGGGCCCAATGGAAAGATTTAGAAGACCCTGGTGCTTGTCCGAACCCTGAAGTATATACCGCCCCCCAATCCAAGAAATATCTGAACCCTTCTGGACTTGATAAAAATTTTTTTTTTTGGGGGTCCGGTTTTGCCTATTTTTACCCAAACTCAAGATTTTGGGCACAGACCTGTTTAAGTGACCAAGCCACCACAAATTTCAGGATTACAGCAAGAGCCAGGGGAAGCCCGTAGATGTTTTTTTTAGGGAGGGTTGAGCCAGCAGGGATGAGGACCTAGGGTTCTTTTAATCATAACAAATCCAATGCTCCTTGCTATTTAAGGGCCCCGATAGTGGGTTTTGGGAAAATGAACCCTTTAAGAGTCTGGTTCCCCGGGGTAAAAGACCAGCTCTATGGCCCCAAGTACAAAGAACACTGGCAGGGTAAAGGGGTTCCCCAAAAAGGGGTTAAACCCAAAATGGAAAAAAAAAGGGGAAAAAAAAAGTTGTTTTAAAAACCCGTGATGGGTTGAGTGTGCCCCAACCCCCCGAAAGTTGGGCAGGGGCCCTGTCCCTTATTCCCCCAAACCCCCCCCGAAGGGCCAGAATGTTTAAAACCCCCCCCCCCCCCCCCCAAAAGTGAAAAGTTCTTTTCACTGTGGGTATGGAGACATCCTCACCCCAAAGTAGGACGATAGTGCCCCCGCAAAACACAGCGTTAACCAACGCTGGAGGATTGGCACGAACTCTTAGGAAGGGGGGGGACCCCGTCCAGGGGGGAATGTCCCCGACATAAAAACAAGGGAATCTTAAACGGGGCTCGCAGTGGTTCCGGGGAAGCTGGGGATTGCCATTAACCCTAATACACCCCGTGGGCCCCGAAAATGACAAAAAAACCCAATAAGAATATAGAGATCCTTCGTCCCATCTGGAAAAGCTCTTAGCGCTCCCAGCAGGGCCCCGGATGACAGCCTAAACCTCCCCATCCACTCCCCTCGGGTTTTTTTCACTGGTATCTAGGGATACCCATTCTAATGTGTACAACTCATTTAAAAAAAATTTTTATCAATATATCACTGAAGGCCATACCCCCGGGGGTCCAAATCTCCTCTGACATCCTTACTTTTTTGGGGTAAGGTCGCTACATAATCCCTCTCACCGTGCCAATTAAGCTGTTCCCCCGACTTGATGATCCGTTTCCTAGTTTAAAAACACCTGCCCGGGAATCTACTTGAAGCGGACCTTTCGCAGCTCTGAGGGCACAAATACAGTATACTCCAAAGGGCATGGAATTTAGACCTGTTTGACCCGCACTGAAGATGGGATAGCAACCGCTGTCCCCTTAAAAGGGCCTTTACCTGCATTATATGTCCCAAAAGGAACCCTACCAAGATTCCCCCCACCTTTTCTACAACCACCTTTCAATCTATTTGTTTCAGGTCCGGGGGACACCCTCTGGAGCCTCACTCAAGACCATGCTCGGGAAAAACCCCCTTGGGGTACTATTCACACGTTGGATCCAGTTTTCTCGTATAAACCCCAAAGCTTAAGGCTTAACGCCCACAGATTTTATGATAAGACCGCAGACATCGTCCGGACATGATGTAATTATTTAGGCCCCCCCATACCTTGCTGCAGTCCTACAGCAGACCTTGCCGAAGCTATATCATCAGCGCCATCACCTTACAGTCTCTTTACTGCTGCCCTCACCCACCACTCTTCTTCCCTGACGCAGGGGGGATGAATGATGAAAAGACAAGGAAGGAAAGATAATAGACCAGATTCCTTTAACTACTGCAAAAATCCTCACCACTACATGGGACCCGAAGAAATTCCCCCAAATGATCTCAACCTGTGGACAAATGGTTCAAAAATATGCTACTGAAAACGAGACTTTTCATACAGGATTTGCAATAATAACCACAGAAGATGAAATCCTCATGGCAAGCACTGCCACCCACACCTTTCAGCTCAATGTTGCAGAACTACCAGCTTCCTGGAAGAGGCCTGCAAAATGGCTGGAAGGAAAAACGGTCAATATATGGACTGACTCCCAAAGATATGCTTATGGCATAGCACATAGAAATTGGGCTCATTTGAAAAACGAGGATTCATCACGGCAGCAGGGACCCGATTAAACATGCATACAAACAAATCCTTGATGGCTGCACTTGAACTGCCCACAAAGGTAGCCGTTTTAAAAGGTTCAAGCCCATGGAAAAGTGAAAGACAAACAACCCCGAGGAAACCAGACAGCGGACCAAGCCGCAAAAGCAGCAGCTCTATGGTTAGTGTCCAACCAGTGGCCAGGATCCTGGGAACTCATTATGGTAACCCACCAGAGCACAGAGGAAGGAATTCATTAAACAACATGAACTGAAAACTTCCAGCCTCTGATTGGAAGCCCGCTGGGCCCCTCAAGAAAGAATATCAGCAGAACAACATCTGACAACTGCAAAGGAGAAACAACAGTGGAGAAAGATGGAGCAAAACTCTCGAAAGAGGCAATTTGGAAGTGCAAAAGGCCTTGTCTGTTTTAAACCTAGACGAATGTATCCCCCATTGCAGCCTGGGCCATGGAGCTACTCCATCGAGAAAGAAATCAGGCACTCAGCAATGTGGCAGAAGTTGTACCATGCCCAGAATCCCAGCTCCATGATTGCAGCCCCAACAATCAAGCATGCGACCATCTGCACCACCTGCAACCCTTCCCCCACTTTGCTCAAGTACCTATGCAACACCTGGACACAACCTGAGTACCCCCTTCCAAAGATTCAAGTGGACCACATCCAGATGCCTAAGATGGGTAAGTATGAATAAGTTCCTGGTTCGCAGTAGACAGTTTTCAGTGATGGCCAGAAGCCTACCCAGTGACCAACATGACCTCCAAAGTAACGGCAAAGAATTAGATTACTGAAATAGCTATGCCGATTTTGGAATCCCTCAGGTGATCGAGTAGACAGGGTCCAGCATTCTCTTCTCACGTTTTTCTTTCAGAATTAAATGGAACAAGTTTGGGGTAGACAGTATTGTGGCATCCACAACGCCGTACCATCCCCAAAGCACAGCGAAGGTAGACAGAATGAATGGAACACTCAAGAATAAAGGGTTTGGTTAAAGATGACCGCTGGTCCCCCTTGCTCTGGCCAGAACTATCTCACAATTGATCAGTACCACCACAACAACTTCAACAAACACACAACAATCAAAAAACACCACAACAATCACGTTAGGCCAACTCCCCACAAGCAAAACATGGCCTAACCCCATTTGAGATAACTGTTTGTAAAAGCCTCCCCTCTGTGTTTGAATCAGGGAGTCAAGAGCAAGGGGAAAATAGTGGGATAGGACTGTACAATTTAGTAGATTGAATTGTCAAAAAGAGTAGACTAATTTGCATGCTGCAGTTTTCTGCTTCTCTTCCAGAATCTAACAGTGAAATTGTACACGATTTCAAACCAGGGACCGAGTGTATATAAAGAGCATATCAGGAGAAATTGCCTGGAGCCAGATTTGAATCCCAATTAACGGTTATACCTGATTACCCCCACTGGCAGTGAAGTTGGAGGAAAACCCTACGTGGATACACGCTTCTCATTGTAAAAGGTATCCAACTACAAAATGAATTAGTAAATCTTTTATTATGGTTTTAAACCCAAAGTCAATAAAGCAGTAGTGTCCTTCTTGGCTGGACACCACCCAACAGGTTCAAACTTTCCAATTGATATTGTTACATTGTCTCTCAGGATACAGTTTGTCGGTGGGAACCCGATCCGACCATGGAGGTCTACATCGGGGACATATCATCTGTGTTTGACTCTTTCTGGGAATGAAAAATGTATTACTGGTCTGAGTGGGGTGGAACACGGGCGGAAGACTGGGGATATAACACCAAAGGAGGCCACAGATTCGAAAGGAAAGAAGGGAAGATTCCTTCCTAGTACGAAATGACATTGACAAAAAGGGCCCCACTCAGCAATGTAATAACGGTTGTTTTCCCCCAAGAGATGCTCCCACTCGTTCCTGAATATTAAAAATCCATCAGAGGAGAAAAATGGGCAAATATGTTTTAAAAATGGGGCATAAAATAGTTATAAATAAATCCAATGCCTAGGCCTTATTAAGAGGCTAAAGACATTAAAACAAGACCCACCACCGCCGCCATCCCCAACTGTAGCTCCAGGTGGAAAGGTCAATCTTCAAAAAGCATAGAAGAAGTAGTCCCAACCCAAACAAGCAGTGGAAGATGTGTTTTCTATTGAAACCCAAGTTTCTCTCCCGGAAAAACCTGTGGCGTAGAATGGGTTAAATACACACGTAAGGACTTACTCCCCCGTATAAGATTTAAAAACCCCAAAGTGAGACCACCTGAGAAGGTGAGGGTGGCTCCTGGGAATTACACTTGTTTCTCTCCCAATACAACAGACGGGGAAGCCAACTTTGGGGGGTCTTCTCAGCCGGCATTTTGCCAGGTTAACCTGACTAGCGGAATCTGTTGAATCTCACCCGAACCCTCTAGGATGTTTTCTGTCTATGTGGGATGGGAAACTGAGAAGCGATTGCCAGCCACCTGGCAGGGTCAGTGCACACGAACTACGCTGTCCATGCCCGTCAAGGCGTACCCCTGGAATCCAGCCCCCCCCCTAGATGACCCTCTGAGCAGGAAAAGACGACGGGCCTCCAATATCCCGGGGAAGAATCCCAATTATATTATAGATGCAAATTGGATGTGCCTAGGGGATCCCTGACCAGTTCAAAGCGCAGGATCAGATTGGGCTGTGCAGGCTTCTCTCCCCCCTTATTCCCCAAAGCAAATCAATAAGAATGTGGACTGATTAATTATATTTACTATAATCAGCAAAGGGTTAGTTTAATTACAGTAGAGTGGGTTTTCAAGGAAACTATGAAGAAATAGGCCCCATGACTAGATACCTACAGAAACCGATTAGGCCATACGACATGGTGGCTGCTGAGACATGGAGTGAGTTGTGGGAAATAGGTGAAGAATGCTGCACCTATCATACCTGACAACACAGGAGTGAATGTAAATCCACCATTGCCCTGGGGCAAGAAATAAAGAATTTGTCAAAGGAACTCAAGGAGAATTCAGGAGTGGATACTTCCGGGCCTCCTGGCTGACCTTGATATGGACTGGAGGCTTGGAATGCGCGGTTACAGCAAGTGGGCAATGATAACTGCTAGTACTACTGTTTGTGTTACTGTTTGTGCTGTGCTGCTGCGTACCCCTTCTATCAAAAATCTATTGGCCCGGATAGCTGCAGGAGGAGCCAACCTCAGGAACTTTCCATATGCATGAACAAGAACCTTTAATTTGATGGAAGTGGGAAATTACCAAGGCTACCCCACCCATCATAACCCCCATAAGTATGAACCAAGATCCACCTCTTTGATTTAAAGGGACAGATCAAGGGGAAAAACCTCACACTGTAGGAAAGTTCACTGGAAGTTGCTTGTTTGAATTCACCCGCTAGGGGGGTTTCCCTCACAACCCTACTGAAGAAATCCCACACCCCTTGCACCCATGTGAGCAGATTTCCAAAGGTCAATGCCATTTTAGTATTCAGGAAGACAATAGGGACAGGGAGAAAATCTTGTCTTTAGGGGGGAGGTGTGAAGGTAAAGAGATTTTGAACTAATTTGTATTGTATGCATAACTATGAAATCCCAAAGCTTTTCTCCTTAATAAGGTATCTCAGCTTGATCAAATCCATTTTGGAGGAATGATACAGCAACATATGAAGAAGCATTTATGATGGATTGCAGTCCCAGGATGTAACATCTGTTATCAGTTTCCCCGGATGTGAATTTGTTATCATCTCCCTTCCTTAAGTTCGTTTTATACTGGAAATCAACTAAGTTTCCGCTGGGGGGGGGGGGGGGTGGGCGGGGGGCGGGGGGGGGGGGGGGGGGGGGGATGCGTTCCAGAGGACTTTTACTCAGAGACAACATGGACCAATGAAATCTTACTCAGAAGCTGCCTAAATATGGACCATACGTCCCGTTCCTCTCCGGGCCCCATTGCGCCTTCGCTTGTTTGATTACAGAACCTACAATTATGGTGAGTAATGCATTGTATTGTCAAATTACTTTGGAACCTGAAAGAGACTGAAACCAGAACGTTGCGTCTGACTCAATTCTATCGGCCGATACAAGACCCTGATCGTGATTTGATACCCTGGACAGAACGGGTGACCCCCAGTGTTGGCAAACGACCCCCGACATATGGTTGTAAGTGATCTGCAGTAACCGCAATGAGGGATATGTGTGCAGACAGCCTATCACACACCTTATTTACCCACCGAGCCAGCGCACCACACGTGACTTCCTTCATGAGTTATGTGCTGTCAACATCAAAAGTACAAAGTGGTCATAATAATGTGACTTGACTGTGTATATACAGTTTACTAGAGCTGTTCAGGAAAATGGCGGTCAGGGTGGCGCTACTTTATATATCGCCCAAGACGCTCTGATTTGGCCTGAGAACATCCACAGCAGCTGCTTACAATCCCCGCTCACGAGTCGTTCAGAAGGTTTCCACGTTCTCCTTCTTCCTATAGAAAAAACAAGAAAAATCTAATGTTACCTCCTGCACGGAAGCCGATAGCAAACCTTGCTGCCCCCATGGAAGGATCTTCCTGAGATTGTCTCTGAGATATACATGCTGTCCCCCTGGGTCCTGCAGGAGGCCGCATGCTGTCAGCAGTTTTACTGGAAATCATCTTAAACTGAGCAGATCTGCAGCCTGCAGCCCAGTAATAATGCTCTGCAGCCGGCCCAGTAGCCACATTAATTAATGTTCTGCAGGCCCGGACAGCCCAGTAATGATGCCTCAGCCGGCAGCCCAGTAATGATGCTTTGGCAGGGCACCCAGTAAGAATGCACTGCAGCTGGCAGCCCATAATGAAGCGCCTGTGCCCGGCAGCCCAGTACTGGACTCCTGCATTCCCAGTAATGTATGACCTCTGCGCAGCCGGCAGCCCATTGTAATGGATGCTCTGCAGCCCAGTAATGATGCTCTGCAGCCGGCAGCCCAGTAATGATGCTCTGCAGCCGGCAGCCCAGTAATGATGCTCTGCAGCCGGCAGCTCAGTAATGATGCTCTGCAGCTGGCAGCTCAGTAATGATGCTCTGCAATGGGATTCACGTGCATTCACCTGCCGGACACTCGGCTGCACTGTCTTGGTCTAAAAACTGTTTTCTCTCTTATCTAAGTGCATAAAACATTGTAGGGAGCGCTGTCCTGCTCATACGAATATGGCGAGGGGCGAAGGGCATTTGCAGAGCATCATGTATTTTATTGCACAAAGCCCCGAAGAATTACAGTAAAACAAACTGTGTGTAAATTGCTTTTGTCATAGAGATCTGAGTGAATATATTTCCACATACACAGCAAAACTTCTATATATATATAGCAGTATAGTATATATATATATATATATATATATATTTATAATATATTATATATATATAGCAGTATAGCAGCATAGTATATTAGATATGCATTATATATATTTATATCATTATAGATATATAATATATTTTATTATATATATATAAAGCAGTATAGCATATATATAGCAGTATAGCATATATATAGCGTTATAGCTTTTAAAATATGTAGCAGTATAGTATTTATATATGTATAAAATTAGCATTTATAGCATTTTATATATTATAGCAGTTTTTAGCATTATATAGCGTATAGCATATCATTTTAGCAGTATAGTATATATATATATATATATATATAGCAGTATAGCAGATATATAGCAGTATAGCATGTATATATATATATATATATATATATATATATATAGCAGTATATATATATATATATACAGTTGAAACAGTGATCCCAGAGCCAAAGTGACCCCTGGACTGTCCAAGATGGCGGCAGGACGTGAGTGAGGTCCTAGAATATACAGTTGAGACCAGAAGTTTCCATCCACTATATATAAAGCCCCATCTGCAGGTTTTTCTCACTCTCTGACATGAAATCAGAATAAACCTTCCCGGTTTTAGGTCAATTAGGAACCAAAATTATTTGTATTTGCCAAATGCCAGAATAATGAGAAAGAGAGAATTTTTGACCTCCAAACATGGCTCAGTGACACCAGTTCTGTCAGGAGGAAGGGGCCAAAATTCCTACCAACCAGGGCCGGACTGGGAATAAAAATCAGCCCTGGCACTAAGCCCCCAGCAGCCCACATACAATATCCGCTTAAAAAATTCCCCTTGTTCTCGCACCTCACCACTTTCTAAAATAAATTACACTATAAGGCTGCTTTCACACGGAGCATTTTTGGTGCGTTTTTTATGTGTTTTTGGTGCGTTTTGTGCAGAAAGGCAGAGCAGTTAATGCTGAACATTTCTGCACAAAAAAACGCATCAAAAAACGCACCAAAAACCGCTCCATGTGAAAACGCCCTAAACACAAGCAAGAAAGAAAGAAAGAAACAGTGGTGCAGAGAAACCCCTCGTCACAGAGTCAGGTGTGCACTTTACAATAAGGGACAAGCCCACACTGACACTACATAAGCACCAACATAACCTATAACCCCCCAATCACATCCCCAGTAGTCAGGTCACCATCACATGAATACAGCACTTTACTCAACATAGAAGTAAAATGACCCCCGACAGGCAGGGGCTCAAAGGAGAAAGTCATCTCTGATGGGAGTTGTCTTCTTCTCCTTTTCTTCTTCTGGCCCAAACCTCCATGATATCTTCCCTGATGAGTCGTTCCCTTCCATTTCTTTCTCTGTCTGGAACAGCATGCAATGTCTTTTTCTCCCGGTCACTACTCGTCCCTGTAGTATTTACCACAAATACATCCTAGACTCCTCTCTCTCCCAGCACTTCCCTATCAATTCCCCAAACAGCGTATGTTAGACCCTAAAAATTAGAAATAAAAAAATGTCAGATAAGTGGATTAAACAGGGAGACCCCCAATTTTAGGGGAAAAAAGGCTTCCCATTAATTTGGTAGGTAGAAGGGCCCACCCCTGTAATAGCCCGGGAGGGGTGCCCCCTAATGCCAGGAGCGGGGTTTCCCCAAGTAAACCTATTTCCCCCGTGAGGTGGGGGTGCCCCCAGTAACAGCCAGGTACCGGGGGTGCCCCCCTTTTCAGCAGGTACCTGGGTGCCCCCCGTAATCA
The DNA here is from genome assembly GCA_025379985.1 of Phyllomedusa bahiana. NCBI lineage: Eukaryota > Metazoa > Chordata > Amphibia > Anura > Hylidae > Phyllomedusa > Phyllomedusa bahiana. The sequence continues at coordinate 30,769 of JAODAL010032817.1, forward strand.
CCAGGTAGCTGGGACGCCCCATAATTAGCCAGGTAGGGCCCCTAATTAGAGATGTATGCCTTAATTTGCCAGGTAGGGCCCGGGGCAGAATTAGCAGTCAGGGCCATATTAGCCAGGCTGGGCCCTAAGTAGGCAGGCAGTGCCACTTTTAGGTAGGGGGGGCCATATATTGGGAAAACAGGGCCCTTATAGGTAGGAGGGGGGTATATAGGTAGGGAGGGGCATATAAGCCGCCCGGGCCCCTTATAGGTAGGGGGCCAGTATATAGCCACAGGGCCCCTTGGGTAGGCAGGGGAGTATTTGCCACGGGCCCTTAGAGGTAGGCAGGGGCCCGTATAAGCCGGCAGGGGGACTTAGAGGGAGGCAGGGGCCCGTATATAGCCGGGAGGGGGACTTGAGGGGGCAGGGCAGTATATAGCCGGCAGGGGCACTTATGGTAGGCAGGGGCAGTATATAGCCCGTCGGGGCACTTTAAGGGAGGGAGGGGCAGTTTTAGCCAGGCAGGGCCCCTTTGGGTCAGGGCAGAAAAAGGGGGGGGCACTTAGAGGTACAGGGCCATTATAGCCAGGCAGGGGACTTAGGGTAGGCGGGGCAGTTATACCGGCAGGGGCACTTAAGGGGGGAGGGGGAGGGGAATTTGTGGGGAGGGGGCCAAAAAGGGGAGATAGGGAGCAGGGGCCTTAGTTTTAGGGCCCGGGGGAGGGGCACATAGTGGTAGGAGGCCAGTATAGGCCAGGGAGGGGGACTTAGGGGTAGGGGAGGGCCAGTATATACCCCGGCAGGGGAACTTAGTGGTAGGCAGGGCAGTATATAGCCAGGCAGGGCCACTTAGTGGTAGGCAGGGCCAGTAAGTAGTTTAAAAAAAAAAATAAAACTCTTACTCACCTGGCTCCCCTCCTCTTCTCCACGTCCGTTCTTGAGCGGCCGCTCTCACCCGAGTGGGGGCCGCCGAGCAGGCGCGCGATGATGTCATCACATCGCGCGCTTGCCCCGCGGCCTCCTGGGAGCTGAACAGACAGGATCAGAAGATCCCAGCTGTTCAGCCTCGGCCGCTGCCTGCACCGCGCGGTGCAAGCAGCAGCCATGATGGCTGCATGCCTGGGTCTGTGACCCGGCCATGCAGCCGTGTGGCGAGGGGGGCCTGTCGGTCCCCTGCCACAGGGGTCCGGTCGCTGATGCGACCATTGCGGCCCCTGTAGCGCGCCACAGACTGGCGCCGGCACTCGGGGCCCGCCGGGGAGAAACACTGGTCCCCTCGGCGGGCGATCCGATCCGGCCCTGCGGCCCTGACCCCAGCGGCCCGCCGGGCAAATACCCGGTTTGCCCTATGGGCAGTCCGGGCCTGCTACCAACTATTGTGAGAAGCTTGTGGAAGGATCCAAAATGTTTGACCCAAGTCATAATGTTTAAAGGGGTTTTATCGTTTGAACTGTTCGTGCTCTTCAGCTAATTCTATGAGATTCCATTTCAAATCCAGGGGCGAGTCTCTTCTCTCAGCAGGCGTGTCTCTCCTGCCAGGAGGCGTGTCTCTCCTGCCAGGAGGCATGTCTCTCCTCCCAGGAGGTGTGTCTCCCTGCACTGAAGAGCTGTGACATCATCATTCTGTGTGTGCAGTGGAAGGGGAAGGATGTCTGGAGAGGATAGCTCTGCAGCCTCCTGCATGCTTCTTATGTCTACAGAGCCTTCAGCTTCAGGCTCCACAAGCTCCTTGCTGTGCTATAAACAGTTATACACATGACCTGAACTGATGAAACACATGTGAGGAATGCACACTGCCATGCACCCTCCTCCCCCTCTGTTATCAGGAAGGAGACTGTATAAGACTGTGTTATATGGAGGGAACACAGGATATAAGACTGTGTTATATGGAGGGAGTACAGGATATAATACTGTGTTATATGGAGGGAGTACAGGATATAATACTATGTTATATGGAGGGATCTATGAGTTAAACAGTCAGTAATTACCCAGATCATTCACCTTAGAGCTGGGAGATGAGTATATAACCAGCAGCCCTCTCAGATAGTTGGTTTCAATATCAGTTTCCACAGCTCAGAATGTGCAGGCAGCCAATCACAGCGCAAGGTGTGTGTCTGGGGCGTTTCCTGTCTGGGGGCATATCCCAACAGGCTGAATGAAATGTCAGTCAGCCAATCACAACGTAGGGGGCGTGTCCATGGCGTTTCCCGACCGGGGGGGTTTCCAAACAGGCTGAATGAAATGTCAGCCAGCCAATCATAGAAAAGGGGGCGAGTCCCGACTAGCAGCTGCAAAAAGTAGCTATTGATGCACAGAAAAACTCATATCTACTATATTAAGTGACTTAGGTAATGCAAACAAATTACAAAAGTGCTTATTTTTACTGTCCCCATAATCTGAGATATGATCTTTGTAGCGAGAAAACCCCTTTAAGGGCAATGCTACCAAATGCAAATGAAATGTACGGAATATTTTGACCTTGCAGAAAGTCATAAAAATGCCTTCAAAAATGATCTCTGTCTCTATCTCATTATTCTGGCATTTGGTAAATATAAATAATTTTGGTTCCTACGTGACCTAAAACGGGGAAGGTTTATTCTGATTTCATGTCAGAGAGTGAGAAAAACCTGCAGATGGGGCTTTTTATATAGTGTATGGAAACTTCTGGATTCAACTGTATATTGTAGGACTTTACTCATGTCCTGCCGGCATCTTGGACCTTCCAGCTGTCACTTTGGCTCTGGGATCTCCGTTTTTGGTAAATGGGTATGGCACACCAACAGATGTCACACTGACCACAACGTACATTTTCACACTGGCCGCTGCCAGCTTTATTCTTCAACAGGATAAGTACACAAAAAAACAGCAAACAAAATTTAACCAAAATCCTTGGCCATCTGGCCACTAACTGAACACTTCAAGAGCCCCTCTCTATCAGTGGTCTGGCCTACCCCCCAGCACCACAAAACAATAACCCACACAGTACAGGCGTCTCTCAAACCTTGGGGTCAGAGATGCCTCCTCAGCTCAGGAGATGCTCCCAACTCCAGGTAGCCAAACCCACCGCCCCGGTGCCTGTAGCAGCAGGCTTTAATAGACCCGGTAAAGCCTAGCCTGCAGCACGGGAACAGCCATCCACCCAACACTACAGCCATTCTGAAAAAGCCAGCCCATATTAGCTGCATTGCAGCTATACTAATTACAACTATCAGGTCGCATGTCTCTGCCACCAAGTGTTGTATAGATATATAACTGACCTTGTGCTTAGTGTCGCACCTGGGGGGATTGTGGGGGCTCCTGCACGTTTTGTATATACGATGCGACATCTTCCATTACTAGAGCCAGTCACCGTCCCCCGAGATCACGTTCTGTACTTACTGGCATCATGGCTTTGCTTTCTCTGGGGAGAACAAGGCTTGCTAGGATCCATTTATTTTTTTCTATTTGTAACATAGATAATGCAGACCCCAAGGACAAGCACTAGTATTGTAATGTATGATATTTAGCCAGTACTTAATCATAAAACGACTACTGCAACACCAAAATACTCTGGTAGACATATGTGAATCCCAGTAAAAGGTCCTGGCTCTGCACAAATTGCAGAAGAACAGCCTAGGCCTCCAAAAAGAAAATTATCCAATCGCTTCATTCAAAATACTTAGGCATGTGATTACAGTACAATCTCATCGCCCCTGTAAACATTACAGACCATGTAGTAGCAACATGGGATGGTGCTGGGTGTGCAAAGATGCCTTTTGTAAGCAGTAATTGTAGATAAATGATGGGTTTGTTGTAAGTGCATTAAAGGGCTTTCCAATCATGGTTTTTATCAGGTGCCTGTTTAGTGTGAGGGTATTAAACATAGGACTTTAGTTATATCCTTGCTTATAAGGGCTCCATATTTATTAATAGATTTGCAAATTCCACTATCCGGGGGCTCCCACACATGCTTGATCGCAGAATTAGGGCCAGGGTAGTAATTGGAAGTCTTGGTCCTGCTCTTCCAACTAATGTTGGATGTTTCTAGCCATGTGACATGTGGCATTGTCCTTGCTGGAAAGCATCTGCCCACATGGAGACAACGGCATGTAGAGTGAACTGGTATCTGCCAAGATACATGTCATTATGCAAAATCAGGGAGTATAAGTGCAGAAGCTTTGATCTGTGGACGAGTCCTGGGGCCAAATGTCACGTGCCAAATTTCTTAAGTGGCAATATAGAAAGGGCAATACTCAGAATTATCCCAGAATTGAGGCCAAGTGGAGCAGAAGGGAGCAAGGGACTTTACGCCTTTTGTAAGTTGCCTGCACTTCTTGTGCATAATCTTAAATACCATGCTTTCTATTACTATCTACATAGCAGCCCATCTCCTCCTATCTTACCACCCTATCTTGCCCTCGCATACAAGTTTATCCACATAAGCTCCTCTCCCCTTCCCTCACCTATGTACTCAACCCACACGCTATTTTCCCTCTTCAAACCACCACCCAAACCTCCAGCTCACATATTACTGCACAAACGCGCTTCATAATTCATCACTGACCCATCTCGCTGTCCTCCTTTCATTCTTCGAGCTGCTTCTCACTGCAGGGACATCTCCAACCACCAGTCCACTTCCTTTACTGCTCATAAGCCCACCCTCCTCCTCAGCCTCCCTTTTAATCTACCCATAGAAACCCAGCTTAACCTGCTTGCCATTCGCTGTATACGTCTTTTTCTGCCCCTTTTAAGTGTGCTCTATGAACGCCCGATCCGCTGCACAACTCAAACTGCGATCATGGACCTTTTTCTCATCCAACTCCCCCTCAACCTGCAGGAACTGCATCCTCCTCACTTCCCTCCTTTGAGTCCACACCCTCAGACTCTTTCGGAGGCATTTTCCCCATTCAGAGTCGCAGTTCCTCTCTTCTGAATAGCCCACTCTCATCATGGGTGATTTCAAACATCCCCATTAGATGACCCATGTCTCCTTCTGCCTCACAGTTTTCTTCATTAACATCCTGCTTCATGGCCTCCTCGCCAGTTAACTGACTCCCCAACCCAAAGGATGGAATCTCTGGATCTGTCTTCTGTCATCTTCCTCATCTATCTAACTTCACTTATTCTCCTAAAGCTCTCCTCTGACCACAATCTTTAACTCCTTCATTATTACTAAATTCTCAGCCGTTCTCTGGACAAACCTGCCCCTTCATCCATTCAAATATCCGCTCCTTAATACTCAGAACTCACAGACACTCATACAGTCCTCACTGCCCCAATCTGCCTCCTCTCCTGTCCTGAACCGAAGCTGTAAAACGTTACACTGAAACTCTCACAACCACCTGGACATTGTTGGCCCACTCACACACCGCACCACCAGAGTCAGACGCCCGCAGCCGTTGGCACACACCTCCAGACTGCCATCTGCAGCGCTGTTCCAAGTGTGTCCTGATCAGCTGTGGAGAAAGTCAACGAGCTACCTGCAGCTTTCTACCACTCAAAAACTTCTCATGACTTAATCACACCTCAGCCCTTCACTGCGCCAAAGCAAAAATAATTTCACCTCTCTTCATCACCACACATACACAACAACCCCAAACTGCCACTATGACACCTTCCACTCCCGACCCTAAGGCCTAAAGCTCAGCACCGTCACTGACCTCAGTGCAGAAGACCGGCCACCACCTCAAAGACAAAATAGAAATATCCGCAAAACATCACACTCCAACCAATAATACCCATTCCAGATCGCTCCCCCACACATCCTCTAATCTACTCGCATGCCCTTGACCCGACGACAAGAAGAAGTTTCCAGCTTCTCCTGTCTGTCGTGTCCACCACTTCTTCGTACTGTACTCCCATTCCAACCCACCTTACTCGTCCAGTCTATTTTCTCCATCTGTCCACATCACACTCCAGAGGCCTGTGCTCTCCATTAGTGCCAGGTAGGCACTGCCGGAGGCCCCACGATCTCAGGGGGCCCTCCCGGGCAGCCGCGCTACCCTGGCCCAGTTGAGCGACAGCCAGGCTTTTGCCTCGGGGGCAGACCGGGATTCGGCCGCATCGCCGGACATCGGAGCTCGCCGGGGAATTGGCTGGGTTTCTCCTGGCGGGCCCCCGAGAACCGTGCGCCGCTCTGTGGCCCCCTCATCACACGGCTGTGCATGACCGGTCACAGACCCAGGCCATTTCAGCCATCACGGTGGCCCGCTGCCTGCTCTGCGCGGTGCGGGCAGCAGCCGAGTCTGAACATCTGGGATCTACTGATCCCGTCTGTTACAGCTCCCAGGAGGCCAGGTTGCAAGGCGCGCATAGTCATGACATCATCGCGCGCGCCGCAGTTTGTCCCGGCCCTCGCTACTCTGCGTGGAGCGGCCACCGGCTCCGGACGACGTGGAAGAAGAGGAATGAAATATCAGGTAGTAACATTTTATTTATTTATTTTATTTTTAAACTACTAGCACAGTCTAACAATAACTGCCCTGCCACCGATATACGCCCCTGCCACCATATACTGCCTCCTAGCCACCAAAATACTGCCCCGCACCTATATACTGCCTCCCTGGCCACCAATAAAACTGGCCCCTGCCACCAATATACAGCCCATCCATAACTGAAAATTACTTGGCCCTGCCACCATAATACTGCCCTGCCACCTATATACTGCCCCTAAGCCAACCTATATACTCTCCCTGCCACCTAATACTGACCTGCCACCAATATACTGCCTCCTGCGATGCCAATATACTGCCACCTGCCACCCAATATACATCCCTGCCAAAACCAAATATACAGGTGCCCTTGCCACCAATATACTGTCCCAGCCTAACAATATACTTGCCCCTTCCACTACCATATACTAGCGCCCCTGCCACTATCATACTGCCTCCTAGCCACCAAAACAGCCCCAGGCCAAACTATATACTGACCCTCCCCCTATATACTTGCCTCCCCACCCTATAGTACTGCCCATTCCGACCAATATACTGCCCCTGCCACCAATATAACTGCCAGTGTCCACCAATATACTGCCCCTGCCACCAATATACTGCCCAGCCACCTATATACTGCCCCAGCCACTAATATACTTCCCCCAGCCAGACAAAAACTCGCCTCCTGCGACCAAAATACGCCCCCTGCCACCCCAGCCACCAATATACTTGCCCTGCCACCACTATACTGCCCCTGCCACCTCTATACTGCCCTGCCAAACAATAAGACTTTGCCCCTGCTCACTAATATACTGCCCCTCGGCCACCAAATACTGCCCCCTGCCTCCTATATACTGCCCCAGCCACCAACATACTGCCCCTTGCCACAATATACTGCCCCTTGCCAACAATATACTGCCCTGCCATCTATTTACTGCCCTGCCACCAATGTAACTTGCCCTGCCTCCCACCTATATACTCCCAGCCTGCCACACTATTATACTGCCCGCCTACACCTATATACTTGCCCTTGCCTACAATATACGGCCCTGCCTGCCACTAATTAACTGGCCCTGCCTGCCCTAATACTGTCCCTGCCTTCCCTACTCACTCTACAGGGCTATAACCTACCTACAGGGACACAGCATATCAACCTACAGTGGGCATGTAAACCTACCTACTTAATTGTGGGCAGCATTACTACCATACTTACTATGATGTTGTGGGGCCCCATAACAAAGGTCGGAATAAGCAGCGAAGTGCTGATAAAGTGAGGAGTCCTGAGATTTGTCGTTCCATTCTGCAGGGACGAGCTGCGGCCCCGGGTACAAGGCACATGTGTCTGGACAAGTAGAGGAAAAAAGGGAAAAAGAACGATTCCAGAGAACGACTGATCATACAGGACTTCACCGGTGAGTCCTGTGTCCCAGGGGTTATTTTGCTATTATAATCCATCAGTGTGCTTTAAAGTCTCTGTCATGTAAAGGTGACCGTAGCTGTAATGTTTATATATGTTTCTTGAGTAAGTGTTATTTTTGTTATGTTTTTTTGTTTTGAGGGCGGGGGGGGGGGATTGGCAGCCCAAGCCCAGGCCCGTAGCACTCTCTCGAGATCTCTGCCCAGCTCAAGAGGTGCGCCATAGTGCGTTAAGACGGAGGCCCTGCTCTCACTCAAGCTCCACGACCTTACTTGTTCAATCTTGAAACCTCTCTCTCACCACTGTGCTGGGATCATTCCATCTTTCCTTCTCCAACAACACAAGAACACGCAATCATAACCCCAATACAAAAAAAGCCCTCTCTGGCCCCCGTCCTGTGCTGATAACTACACCAGTCTCAAAACCTGCCCCCATTTAAACTCCTAAACGTTTGGGTCTATTCTCCCTAATCCGCTACCTCGCTAACTCCTTCTTGACCCGCTGCAACGGGTTTCCAACCCACACCCCCAAAAAACCCCTTAGTTAAAGCTAAATACCCCTAACACAAAAACTCAGGGTAATATCATTGTTGCTTTTTGGGTCTCTCTGCAGATTTGACATGTTTATCACCAAATTTTCCTCGCTCGCACCATTGGGCCCCCAGGAAACCGCCCTTTGCTTGGTTTCGTCCCACACTCTGACCCTCCTTCGTGTTCTTTGGTTCTACCTCCTCTCCTCTTCCTCTTGCTGTTGGGGGGTTTCCCCGGGGTGTTCTGGTCCTCTCCCTTTTCTTTTTACACACCCCCCTTGGACAAAAACCCTCAGTAGATTTGGCTTTCCAGTACCATCTCTAGCGGAGACCCCCAAAAAACCTCCCCGAGACAAACTCCAGCCTTGCTACGAACACCAAATGACTGTCCGCTGTCTCGACTCTTTCCTCTTCCTCTGAAACTAAACCTCCAAATGAACTTTTGTTTTTTTTCCCCCATCTTCTAACCCAACCCCCCCCCCTGTATTTCTGTTTCGTATGTGGTACCACCATTTTTCTCCAGGCAGAGGGGCCCCCTGTCTAGGGGGTTTTTTTTTTGTTTTTGATCTGACCTTCCCCCATTTCCCAATCCCGCCCCCTCCCGTCATCTAAAACCCCAAGAACATCTCCAAAATCCTCCATTTCCTAATGTAAAAGACTCAAAAATTCATTACTGCTCTTTTCTTTTCGTCTTGACTACTGTAATCCTTCTTATCGGTCTCCTCCTTGCAACTCTCCCTCTCCATCTGTCCCAAAAACGCAGCCAGGTTGTTTTCTCTCCGCCCCTTATGATGCCTCTACCCCGTTCTTCCCCTGCACTGGTTTCCCATCCAGTACAGGATACAGTATAAACTCAGCACTCTCCCCCATAAAGCTTTTCCACAGTGCTGCTCCTCCCTAATCTTCCCCCCAGTCTCGTCTACCGCCCTACCGTGCTCTCGCTATGCTAAAGATATCAGATTTCATTCCTCAATCATCCGAACCTCCCATGCCCGCCTACAAGATTTTTTTTTTTTACCCGGGGCGGCACCAAATTCTCTGGAATATGCTACCGCGGGCGATCAGGACATTCACAACCCTCACAGTTTTAAGAGGGCCTGAAAATACATCTTCTCGGTCTGGCCCACCAAGATTTCCCTAACGTAATCACACACATCTGTGACTCCCTGCACTTGGGCACTCACAGGCACTTATCTGTATATAGATGTACAGTCAGGTGGCAGGTTCATCCATTTTTCATGTAAACCACCCCTATTTATGAAACATGGCCGGACCAATTGTAAACTGAGCACTTCTTACCGTATGTTTTTACCCCTACACCCTAATAGATTGTAAGCTCTCAGGAGCAGGGCCCCCACACCTTGTGTCTCATTTGTAAGTACTTTTAATGTGTAATGACTTTGTTTACCCCTTTAATTTGTAAAAATTTCTGCGGAAAAGTTGGCGCTATAGAAATAAAGTTAAATTTTTAAATTATTATTTTTTATTTTAATTTTCCGGTTTTAAAAGCGCCTTCCAAAAAAATGAGTGTTCCCGAAATGCCCCGAAAAAATCCACCCGACCCCAAAACCCCTAACCCGTATGTTTTTTTCTTCCCCGCAAGGTTGCAGGGTGTTTGTTCTGTGAATTTTTCTTGCTTGACATGCTAAAGTCCCAATTTTAAAATTTATGGGAAAAAAAAACATGACTTATCGGGGAAGACAACTCGTTGCCAAGTGAACTGAGGTCCAATTCCGATAATGCTGTGAAAATTGAAGTCTGTTCTGGCAATGTAGCTTGGTTAGAAAGGTGCAGTGAACAAAATCTTTTGGGGGCCCCCCAAACCCCAGTAGGGTTAAACAGAGGGGGCAGTGGGCCTCCCTCTGTCCGGGGGCCCATAAACAAAGGGTTTTTCCCCCGGTGCAGTGAACCTTGTCTGCTCCGGGGCCCCCCTACAATTTGGGTTAGGCCAAAGGGCAGGGGGACTTCCCCTCTGCTCCGGGGGCCATACACCGTAGGGTTTTGCAGAGGTGCAGTTTGGGGGCTTCCCGTCTGCTCCAGGGCCCCCATACCAATAGGGGTTTGCAGAGGTGCAGGACATCCGTCTGCTCCGGGGCCCATACACAGTAGGGGTTTGCAAGGGGCAGTGACATCCCTCTTTCCGGGCCCCCAAAACACATTTGGGTTAGCAAGGTCCTGACCCTCCTTTTGCCCGGGGGTTTCCCCTACAAAATTTGGGTTTCCGGGGGTTTTCAGTGGGGCATCTGTTGCTCCAGGGCCCCAAAACCCGTAGGGTTTGGCCCGAGGGGGAGTGAAAATCCGTTGCTCCGGGGCCCAAAACACAGTTGGGTTAGCAGAGGTTTCAGTGACATCCCCTCTTTCCAGGGGCCCATACACCGTGGGGTAAAACCCGAGGTGCGGTGACATCCCCTTTTGTCCGGGGCCCCATAACAGTAGGGGGTTTGGCACAGGTAAGGGACATCCGTCTGCTTTCCGGGGGCCCCCATACACAGTGGGGGTTTTTCAGAGATTCCCGTGACATCCGGCTGTCCGGTTTCCAAAATACCAGTAGGGTTAAACTGAGGGTTTAAATTTACATCCGTCTGCTCCCGGGGGGCCCTAAAAAAACGTTAAAGGGGACAGAAGGGGCCAAATGAAAACCCTCTGCTCTTGGTTTCCCTACACAGTAGGTTAGCAGAGGGGCATTACACCGTTCCCGCCCCCCCTTTTGGGGGCCCCTACAAGTAGGGTTTTTTAGAGGTTTCAGGACTCCGTTTTGCCCCGGGGGCCCCCATTTCACTGTAGGGGTTTGCAAGGGGGCTACCCGTGTTAGGGGCCCCCGGAGCAGAGGTCAGAAAGGTGCAGTGAATTTCCCTTTGCTCCCGGGGGCCCCCTCCCCCAGTAGGGTTGCAAAAGGAGCATTACATCCGTCTGCTCCGGGCCCCCTAACGTTTGGGTTAGCAAGGTGCGTGAATCCGTCTGTTCCCCGGGGCCCCATACAACCCGTAGGTTACCGAGGTGCAGTGGGCATCCTCTGCTCCGGGCCCCCTACACAGTAGGGGTTTGCAAAAGGGGGCAGTGACATCCGTTCCCGTTCCGGGGGCCCCCTACCAGTGTGTTAGCAAAAAGGTGCAGGAAATTCCCTTCTTCTCCGGGGCCCCCTTTAAAAAGTAGGGTTAGCAGGGTCAGTGAATCTGGTCTGTTCAGGGGGGCCCCTACACAGTAGGGGTTTGCAGAGGTGGGAGTGGGCATCTGTCGTTCCGGGGGCCCCCCAAAAACATTTGGGTTAGCAGGGGTGCCCTGACATCCCTCTGTTCCGGGGGCCCCAAAAACCCGTAGGGTTTTGTTTAAAGGGGAGTGACTTTCCGTCTGCTCCCAGGTCCTACACAGTAGGGGGTTTGCAAAAGGGTTTTAGTGATTTTGTCTACTCCCGGGGGCCCATACACAGTAGGGGTTTGCCCAGGGCAGTGAATCTGTCCCGCTCCGGGGGCCTTTATACAAAGTAAAGGGGTTTGCAGAGGGGGCAGTGACTTTCCTCGTCCCGGGGCCCCAAACACAGTAGGGTTAAACAGAGGTTTCAATGACATCCCTCTGCTCTGGGGGCCCCCTTTCACAGTAAGGGTTTGCAAGGTGCCGTGAAACTGTCTCGCGGGGGCCATAAAACAGTTGGGGTTGCAGAGGTTTTCAAATGACATCCCTCTGCTCCGGGGGCCCCCTAACCCCGTAGGGTAAACAAGGGGCAGTGACATCCTCTGCTCTGGGGCCCCCAAAACCCGTAGGGTTAGCAGGGGGGCAGGACATCCGTCTCCCCTGGGGCCCCCTACACAGAGGGTTAGCAGAAAGGGGCAGTGCATCCTCTGGGTCCGGGGGGCCCCCTACCCCAGTAAAAGTTTTGCAGAGGTGCAGTGACATTTCCCTCTGCCTGGGGCCCCATACAAAAGGTTTGGGTTAAGGGGGGGGTTGAAAGTTTTTTATTTTTTTGTCCCGGGGCCCCAAATTCACGTAGGGTTAGCAGAGGTTTCAGTGACATTTGGGTTTCTAAAGGGGGCCCCCTACACAGTTTGGGTTTTTTGGGGAGAGGGGCAGTACATTTTGTCTGCTCCGGGGGCCCCAAAATTCAAAAGGGGGTTAGCAGAGGTACAGGGAAAATCCCCTCTGCTCCGGGGCCCCATAAACAGTAGGGTTTTTTAGAGGTTTCATGAATCCATTGCTAAGGGGGCCCCCCACACAGTAGGGTTACAGAAGGGGCAGTGACACCCTCGGTCTGGGCCCATTTCAACCCGTAGGGTTTAATAAAAGGTGCAGTACACCGTTTCTCCGGGGGCCCCCTAAAACAGTTGGGTTGCAGAGGGGGATTGAAAATCCGGTTTGCTTGGGGCTCCATACAAAATAAAGGGGTTTGCAGAAAGGTGCAGTGACATCCCTCCCGCCCCCCGGGCCCCCCTACAAGTAGGGTTGCAGAGGTTTTTCAGTGAAAATTGTCTTCCCCCGGGGGGCCCCAAAAACGTAAAGGGTCCCCAGAGGGTTTCCCCGGGACATCCGTCTGCTCCAGGGGGCCCCTTCCAGAGGGTTAGCAGAGGTAAAAGTGACATCCGTCTGCCCCCCCCCGGGGCCCCATACACAGTGGGGAAATTTAAAAGGGGCAGTTAATCCGTCCCGCCCCGGGGGGCCCCCCCCAAAAATTTGGGTTTGAGAGGTACAGTGACAAACTGTCTGGGTCTTTTTCCATACAAAAAGTAGGTTTTAAACAAAGGGGGCAAATGACATCCTCTGCCCCGGGGCCCCCTCACTGTGGGTTAGCAGAGGGTGCAGTGACATCCGTTTTGCTCCCGGGGCCCCCTACACAGTAGGGTTTCAGGGGGTGCGTTTTACATTGGTCACCCCCTGGGGGCATTTTGGAGGGGAGCTGCTCTCCCGTTTCCCTTGCTTACCTTTTCAAACCACCATTCTTCCCCCCCAATTTGGGACCTGGTGGCTTCCCCAATTTCCATGAAAATGGCGCCATTTGCCCACAAAAAATTTACTTAAATTTCCCTACAGCAGCTCAGTGTCAGAAATACCCTTGGTCCGAAAGCCAATACTCATCCCTTAATTTCAAAATTTTGATAAATTCCCTTTTACCCGGGAACGAGAGGAAAGGCCCTGGGAAACCCCGCACTTTAACCCTTAAACACCCCCAACCCCCAAAAGCACCACATTTAAAGGGGGGTGGTCCCTAATAATGTTTCCCTATGCTTTTGGTTTGAACTTACTAGTTGAATTTCAAAACAGGGTTATAAATAGACCAGACATTATCTTTCAAAACTATTGGAGGGTTTTAGGGGGTTTGGAAAAAGACCCCTCTCCCAGGGGGTGGCCTTTATTTACTAGTCCGTTGGGCCAGCCCAAACATGGCCGCATTGCGTGTGTTTCCAAAGCTTTCAACCCCTTTTTACCTCGTGGGGGAAAACTGAAGGGCCTCCTGTGGGTTTCAACATAGCCTTTGAAAAGATTGCACAAGGGCTGGTTTTTACTATAAAATGCTTTAACGCCCGTATTGAAAATCAGTGAAACAGAAACAACCCCACAACCCGGGCCCCCTTTCCCCATTCTAAATTAAATTTTATTTATTTTCGGTTTTTTTTTTAAAAAAAAATTTTTGCCCTGAAAACCATTTAGGGCGTGATGTCGAGGGGCAAAGAGTCGCAAGAAAAATCCCAAAATAAAATGCGGATAAAAAAAACAAACTCCTTCAACTTTTTAAAAAATCCCCCTTTTATTCCAGAGTTTAAAAAAAAAAATTCAAAGTAGTTTTTGGAGTTTCTTTCTCTTTATATTGTGTTTTTCGCAAAATTTTTCCCCTTCTTAAAGGGGGTTGCCCTCCCCACATGTTTCACGGGCCCAGAGGGAGCTCAGATTATGCAACCTGTCACTTTTCGGTCGGCTGGGTGGTTCAACACCCAGTGATTAGCAAATCAACCAAAAAATTTTTCCCCTGCAAAAGGAAATAGCGTCGGGAAAATAAAACTTATGACACCTGGATATCCACATCATTGGTCACAGTTTTTTAAAAATGTGTAAAACGGGGCTTTCTAAGCTAAACGAGCTCATTTCATCAGGACCTGATGAAGATACCTGAGACGTGTCTTTTTTGCTTACGAAAGCGTGTCCTGTACAAATTTTTGTTATAATTTTTTTTTTTTCCGACCTAAATTCTCCTTTTGCAAGCAAAATTTACAGAGTTGATTTGTAATCATGCTATAAAACCCACCTCAGCCTCCCAGAAAAAGTGAAATTGAACCCTCTGGCTCTGTGAAACAGTGTGGTGGACAACCCCTTTAAGAAGGGACATTATAAAGAGAAAAAAACTACAAAAACAACTTTGACATTTTTTTTAAACTCTGGCGCTAATTCTCTTTTTGCAAGTAAAATGTACAAGCTATCCGTGGATCCATGGTGCTAAGGAACTACCCGTGATCAGAAAGATACACGTTTGCCTGCTGTTTCGGGATTAACCCTACTGATCTTATTGATCATTCAAGCGATTGTATGTGTTGTACCATTTTGACTACCATATTACCGTATTAACTAATACAGTGTATTGTACTTCACTTGAGTGCACTTTTCTCCCCCCCTTACATTTTTTTGCACTTTGGCAAACAACTTGGGATCCAGCTTTTCGATTGCACCCACAAGAAAAGGGAGGGATGTTTATCTATAGAGCAGAAAGCTTCAGAGCTCCAAGTAAACAAAAGTAATTAGTCTCCTTTGTAAGAGATAACACACTCAGTTCTCATGCTGCCAGCGTCCTGTGTGCCGACCTGTGGGGACGTCATTCCTGCTCTCTGATAAGACAAAAGAGCAGAAAGAGCAGGAGGTTTCAATATAAGGACTTTACTGCGGAAAATCAAAACACACAGAAAAAAATTCAAAACAGTCCTTGAAACGTTTCTTGGGGAAGGTGGATCCTAAGGGCCATGAGGGACAAACAGTTCAAGCAGAAACAATTTAGGGACTTTAGGGAAAACCCAAAGGAACTTGGACTTGGCCCGGAGGGGAAACCCAAGAAATGGACTTTTCCCGGAGAACACCAGAGGAAATGTGGACTTGTGAGGAACCAAGGAAAGCATTGTACCGAGGGGCACCCGAGGAATGGGATTGTCCCGAGGAAACAGAGAATGAAAACTTGTACCCGGAAAGGGAAAACAGAGGGAAATAAACTTTTACCCGAGGAACACAGAGGGAAATGAAAATTGTCCAGGAGGGAAAACAAGGGAAATGAAAAACTTTCCCGGGGAACACCCAAAAAGCAGACGTGCAGAGGAACACCCGAGGGCCCC
>JAODAL010032818.1:0-46401 GCA_025379985.1 Phyllomedusa bahiana
TAAATTTCCTTTGGGCCGATTTAACTTTTCGATAAAATCGACAACATTTTACTCCCCACTAATAAAGCTCTGTGTTCCCGTTTTAAGGGAAATCAAAGTAGGGGTACCACGGCCTTACAAATGACAATTGGAGTCTTTTGATGCTTTTTGGGAAAGTTTGGGAAATTTACAGTGTCCTACAGACTTTTGATTTGGATACTTACTGTATGTTTTTCACTCCCGGCTGCTTTTGCATATGAATTTAATTCCTTATGTGTTTTCTTGGTTTCCCCAAAATTTGTTTGCAAAGGTGTTTAAAAATAAGAAGAAAGGTTTGTAAATTCTTGATCTTTTTGCATTTTTTCAATTTGTTGTTTAACCAGGAATTTAAAATATGCTATTTTCTTATGTAGCCTTTGCTGTTTCTTAGAAAAATCTAATAAAAACAGTTAAACAAAAAAAAAGGAAAAAAAAATTTTGCTTTCACCCAAAACTGAAAAATGTCAAAAAAAAAAAATGTTTGGAATTTTTTTTTGGGGGACCAAAACATAACAAAAAGTAATGTTTGGTATTGCCGGATGCGATAAACCTCAGAATACAGAAAACCCAATTTTTAAAAAAAAAACGTGTAAAAAAATCCTGCAAAAATGGTGCAAGAAAATTTTTTTTTCCATTTTGCCCAAAAATTTCGAATTTTTTGGCTTTCCCACATATATTCATGGAAATATAAATAACACCTTGGAAAGTTATCTTGTCCCTCAAAAAGACCTCATATATTATTAGTTGGAAAAAAACTCACAGTGGCGGCACCCGGTCGTCCTCCAACCCCCTTCTTTCCATCTGGAAATAAAAGAGAAAGGACTCATCTTGTTGTGTTACATGTTACATTCAGTTGAATGTTATATCATATGAAGATACGTGTGTTACGTTATGTATCGTAAAGATTAATAAAGACTCCCGATTCCGGTGCCAACGGAATGTGAGCGGCGGTGAGGATCCCCCTTTCCCTCACTCAAAGACCACAAATCGACCCGACAGGGCGGGAGTGGGAGAAGGGGGGGGATGTGATCCTGAACGCCCGGCGGAGCAGGGGGTGCGGAGGCCCGCGAGAAGGACTAGAGACGCGGGGGTCGCGGCCTTTTGGACCAGTGAGACCGAGGAAGCGGAGAAACCCAAACAGGAGCCCGAAAATAAGGTGGGGGCACGGGGGGGGTGGTTTAGGGCCCGAGGCCAGCAGGCAAATTCAAAATTGTACGGGCGGGAACCTTTCCGGCCACTGCAGAGGCGCAGCGGGCCCCTTAAAGGGCCCAAAAGTCAGTTCCCCCAAATGCAGGACACACAAGTGCCAGCCAATGAAATTTGGTACTCTAGCGGGGTAAAAAAGGATCCTGCCGGGGAAAAGGACCCCTCTGGGGCAATACTGCAGCCTTTCCAGAATTGGGGGCCAAAGTCACATCCGGGTTCAGTTGGGGCTGATACAAACCCATTTTGATAGTGAATAAACCCCCGAAGCCCCTAAGCATCAAACAGGGAAAAACTTGCCGGGCCCCCCCCAGGGTTTGAGCAATCATAAGGGGCAGCCCGTGGTTTGAGCTGGGAGGTGAAAAAAGCAAACCGGAGCATGTGGGGGTTTTCCTCCCTCTTTCAAAGCTTTTTATAATCTGTAATTAGCTTTAAAACACCCCCTGCGAGGTGTTAAAATTTAAAATTTACTTAAAAAAGTGGGCAAAAGTTTTCAGGGGGTTTTTTGGAAAACGTTAAAAGCACGGTTCCCAAATACAAGTAATAATAAAAACTACCCGGGCTGACTCAATTATCAGAGACTTTAAATTTTTTCCAAGGAAAAAAAACTTTCCCAGCAAGGGGAAGTCTAAAAAATCCCAAAAGGGAAAAAAAATCAGGGAAAATTAGGGGGGATACAAAAACCCGGGTTTTTTCTACACCGGCTTTTTCAGGAAAAATCCCCCATCCCCAGGGGGCCTTGGCTCTCAGGATGGGCAATTACGAATTGGGACTTACCTAAGAGGGACATTTAATTGATTATAAAAAAAATGGCAATTTCAAAAGGAGGTGGCGCAGAGATAACCCCAAAAATTCAAACTCACACTGGCAAACACAGTGGGCCCAAAAATGCCCCAAAATCGTTTTGCCCAAAAACAAAACAGGGTCTCAAAAAACAGGAACAAAAAAATGGGGAAATGGCGGAAAAAGGGTACAAAACCCCGGAAATGACAACGAGCTGCACTTTCTCCAAAATTTTAAAAAAAACCCGATTAAAAAAAGAAAAAAAGTTGCTCTGGATAAAATGGAAGATTTGGGGAACAGAAACAAACGGGGAAAAACCTCCGAAATTTTTGGGCTTTCCAGAATCGGTTCCTCAAAAAGAAACCCGCCTCCTTGTGCGAAACAGAGCTCCCCCCCAGCTGTTCCCAATTTAACCCCTTTGTTAAAAGGTTTGAAAGGGCCCACCAAACATGCCCCACCGGAAAATTTTACGGGAAAACCTCGGGGTTCCAAACCCTATTGGGCATCCCAAAAAAAAGGGCCCAAAGGGAGGGGTAGCAAAATTCCTTGACTTTTACTAAAGACAGCCATTATCCCAAACAGGGGCACCGGTTTATCCTTTGAAAGGGGGCCCGGATCCCAATTTCGAGGGGCCCTTTTTGGGGGAAGTGGGCCCTAAAACGGGGGCTTTCTCATTTATTTGGGGGATAAGTTCAATCCTTTGCAGCGGGGGCTGTGAGTGCATTCTCAGGTGAACAAGGCCACTACTCCCCCCAAGACGGATGACCTGGAAGTTTGCTTTCCCCCAGAAACAATGTTCGCATTGTGGTAATGCCCGAAAAAAAAAAAAGGGCCCCAACCCCTCAGAGTTCTTTGAGACCCGGGGTCAAAAATAATTTTGGAAAGGGGCTTTTTTACTTCATGTTTGGGAGTTTAAAGGGGGGGACAGGGGCCCAATGCGCCCAAAAACCTCAGGGGCCCCCCCTAGATCAGTTCTGGTTAAAACGCTGCACTTTAAAATAAGAAAACTATAAATGCCAAAGCGGGGCCTTTTACAGGGTTTTTATGGTGGAAAAGGTGTTTTTTTTGGATCTCCTTTTTATCCAATTTCTCACAGAGGTTTCCAAAAAAAAAGAGCGCAGTTTTTCCCGGGTGTCAAGAGGCGGGTCCCGGTGCTTGGGAAAAAAACCCAAGCTATTCCCCCCCAACTCCAGTGGTGGGGGTTTAAATTTTACACATTTCTTGGAAAATCCAATGACGCAAAACAGTGGATTTACCAAAATGAAAACCTCCCCAAAGGCAAACTTTCCCGAGGGTTTTCCCGGGGGGATAATGTCACCACTGACAATTTTTTTCACTTCCCCCCTCGATTTCCCCTTTTTTAAATTTTTTTGTCCTGCTCCAACCCCGGGTTTTATTTTTCATATTTTAAAAAAAAAATTTTTAAAGGGGCAGGGGGGGGTTGGAAAAAAATGTTTTGTCTTGTTCTATTTCGTTTAAATGTTGCCTTTTACTTCCCGGGGTTTTGGAGGGCTTGACCATTTTTTTTTGGGCTAATTTTAAATTTTTCACAAATTTAAATTTTTTGTATTTTGGGAATATTTTTCAAAAAGTTGGGGGTTTTCATTTTTATTTCGAGGGGGGGGGGGTTTTTCTTTCCCAAAACCCCGCTTTCTTTGTGAGGCAAGTCGGGGCGGGTTCCAACCAACATCCCTTTACAGTTGGGAAATTAAATTGGTCACTTTAAAGGAAAAGGGTTTAGTGGCGGAAAGATAAAAATTTCTCTCCTGGAATGTCAGGGGCGAGTGCCCCAAACAAAAGGTATGCGTTTTTAATTTTCTTTCCAATAAAGCCAGGGAAAATTGTTTATTCCCAAAAACACATTTAGTTCCCCATACAGTACAGTGGGTTCCAAAAGGGGATGGGGGGGGTTTGGGCAAGTTATTGTTTACCCCAGTAATTAATTTAAGGGGCGTTTTCAGGGGTTTAAACTGTGCTCAGAACCCGCAAAACAGGCTTGGGAAAGCTTGATTTTGCGGGTCCCTCCCTGATACACTTGCTGCTGAAGCTCTGTGATGACCCGGGGGCCCGCCCCTCCTGACAGGGGGCGAGTGCACCAGCCCAAAGGGGGGAAACCGGAAAGGGCCGCTCCAATCAGGGTGCAGGGGGGGTATCCAGGAAACCCCCTTTTAAAATCCCTGAAATGAAACCTGCGTTTTTTGGATATTCCTGGCTACCCTTTTGGTTTTTTGTTCTTTGTGTTTTGTTTTTTCTAACAAAAATAACCCACCTCCCCGGGTTGTTCTCCTACCCCGGGTTGTCTCCTGATTTTGTGCTTTGGGTTTTCCTTTGGCTTTTGGGTTTTCGGCTTGTTTACGGGTTTTTTCCTCGGTTTGATTTGTGGCTTTGGGTTCCTATTTTTATATTGACCTGGACTGTTTTACTATTTTTCCTTTTGAAGGCCCAAGCCAAATTTTTGCCCGGCCCGGGGCTTTTCCCCCCGTTTTCCCGTTTTGCCGCCAGGGCAGCACGTAAGTAGGCAGGGACTTTGGGGGTGGGGGTTTCCCTTAGGGCTCACTGCCCTCCCCTTTACTACATTATCACAAAGGGCCCAAAACCCTTTTGCTCTAACCTCACTATGGACCCCCTGACGCTCTGGGAGAGCAGATGCAGGGGCTAAAAAAGCTAGTCCAGGATTGGCGCTAGGGGAAACAACCCGGGGCTACCCCCAACAGAGGGGCCCGCATTAAAATCCCCTCCTGTGGAACCCCCTAACCAGTTGGCCCGACAGGTTTGCAGGAAAAAGGGGGTTTGTGGCATTTGGAGAGGGTTTTTCTCTGTATTTTCAGGCTCCCCCCACTTACCCCAGGGAATGAGGAAAAAAGGGGGGAATTGTTAGTCCCTTTTCTTTCAGGGTCCCCCCCAGGGGGGGGCATTTTTTTTTAAACCCCCTGACTTTACCTGAACTGTCCCTTTTGGGAAGGTTCAAAGCCCCTTTTGGGGTACTCTTTAATGACCCAGATAGGGAAGCTGTGGCTGAGGGTCAAACTGACCCCCTGAGGGAGGGGGAGAAATATGTGGAGGAAATTTTGCTCCGAAATTTTGTCGCTGGTGCTTTCCCTCTGGGTGGAACGACGGGAGCCTTCAGATGCCATTTTTTGATGAGGGTTTTTTTGACCCTGTGAAGGAATTTTTTGGTGGCTTTCCCCAAACCCCTGGTACTTTAAAATAGCCAAGGGACGGCCCTTTTCTTTGGAAGAACGTTTTAGGGAGAGACCCGGGAAAAAAGGTTCCCCCCGGTGGTTCCCAAAACCCGGTCCCCCCCAAAACCCGTTGTTTTCCGAAAGTGGGAACCCCCGAGGGGCCCATGCAAGTAGGGGGGTTTTTTTTGTCACGGGCTGTGACCGTAACTACTCGTTTATCCCGGGGTTTTTTGCTTTACTTTTGGGAAAAAAGGACAAAGAATTCGGGCTTTCACCAAACGGGAAACCAGGGCAAAAAAACTACAATGGGGTTTGGTGGCAAGGAGGATCCCCCCTAGGTGAGCAGGTTTTTTTCCTTTTTTGTAAAATTTAAAAATTGTGCTAAACCCGTTTTTAAAATTTCCTCTTTGGGCGCGTCCCCGGTTTGGGGGTGCGTTTGTGGTTCGGATCAGCTTCTAATTTTGTTGATGCTTTTTTGCCAAACATCTGGGCCCCAACCCTTTTAGACCGCTATCTTTTCTCGCCAGCGGGGCTTGGGCCCTTTTTCTCCCCACCACTAGCTCGGGGCGCAATACCCAAAAATTTTACCCCTGACTGGAGAAGGTGGCCTATCCAACATATTGAAAATTAAATTCTATTTTTTCATTTGGGGGGGCTGCCGTGATTTTGGGGTTGGGGAAGCCCTGGGTTCAGAAACCCCCCAAAAACCGTGTTTTATGGAATTCAGGGAAATTTGTCAGGGGGGGGGACAACGTGGTTGACCGATGTCTCCTTACCATTCTAGGCAATACTGATGTGCGGCTAATGTTCAAACGGGGAAGGGGGTGGGGGCCAAATTTAAAAACCTAAAGCGGCAATTTTTGAAGTCCCTTCTCGGGCCCAAGGTCCCCGGGAAATCGCCCCCTGGTGAACTAAGCCCCCCACCTGTACCTAAAAGTCCGTAGTGGGTTTAGGGGTGGTTAACCCTTGGGTTAAAATTTGGCGGGAAAATTTCCCTCTTCTCTCTGTAAAACTAAAACTCCCGGTGCACTTGTAAAAAGGTATATTCAGCCTGTGGACTACGCCCTCTAAGGGTTTCCCGTGGGCCCCCCCCTAAAAGGGGGGTTTGTCAGGGCCCAAGGTGCTCAGGGGCTGCCAAAACAGGCTGCAAAAAAGCTGATGTCGCTCCCTCCCGATTTCACTTGCTGGGTGACAGCTTTTTGTGAGTGAAAGGGGCCCAGCCACTCCGACAGGGGGGAGTGCAACCACCAATGGGGGACCCGGGGGCCCCCTCCCAAACCCCTGCAGGGGGAAAACCAAAAAAAACCCCTTTAAAAAAACCCCAAAAAAAAAATGGCGTCCCGTGATATTTTTTGGCTCCTTGTGGTTTCTTGTTCTTTTTGTTGTTTTTTTTAAACCCAAAATACCTGACCTCGGTTTTTCCCTGATTTTGTGCTTTGGTTTCCCTTTTGGGTTTTTATTTGGCTTGTTTTAAAGTTTATTCCTTGGTTTGATTTGTGGCTTGGCGTTCCAAATTTGATATTTACCCGGGCTGTTTTGGGTATTCTTCCTTCTGACGGCCCCGGCACTTTAAACAGCGAAAGGGGCTGTCGCCCAGTTTTCCGACTGCCGCCTAGGGCACCCCGGGCAAGTAGGGAGGGACAGTGGGTGGGTTTCCCGTTGGGCCACTTCACCTCCCTTTCCCTGACAGGCGGTCAGTATTATTCCCCTAAATCCCTTCCTTTTGAATGTCTGGGAAAAGAGAGAGATGGGGATGGGAGATATATATGTTTATACTGTAAAAAAAAATAAATTTACAAATTTTTTTTTGGTTTTAAAAATTTATATACCTCCAAATAATTGCAGTACCTTTAAAGCCGTGGGTTTAAATTTGGGATGGTTATCCCGATGTCCCAAATTCTTTTTATGGGGGATTTTAATACAAAGGGTTTGGGCCCCCCATTGGGAAAAATTTTCAGCAAAAAAAATGCTACTACAGATAACAAAAAAATAAATAAAACTAATACCTTTAAGGGCATTGACTCCAGTTTGTGAACATCTTGTAATTGGAGAGTTGGAACTTGTAGACATTCTGGCTTGTGCCCTAAACCCACCCTATGAAGTTTCACTATTCATGGTATTCTTCTAGTACTTTTAACACTTGTCTAGAATAGATAATGGCTTTGTGGTAATTAGCGGCTGGTCAAATGGTACTAAAACTGAGTATCTTATCACGCCTCCATTTCTGATAATTCGCCATATGCTGATTCAGATTAGGAATGAATTCCTGATGTATCAATAGGAA
Source organism: Phyllomedusa bahiana (assembly GCA_025379985.1). Lineage (NCBI taxonomy): Eukaryota > Metazoa > Chordata > Amphibia > Anura > Hylidae > Phyllomedusa > Phyllomedusa bahiana. The sequence continues at coordinate 7,471 of JAODAL010032818.1, forward strand.
ACTATGAGGCGGTGGAGACTTTAATGCTCTCTGGTGCCCCTAAGGGAATCAGTTAAATGGCGTCAGTTTTGCAGGAATTTCTTTCAGACAGAATGGTGGACTCTGCTCCGATCAGTAAGTGTGCGCCGACCACTATGAAGGACGTACCCTTTTCCCCTCAGAGGGGGCATGACGCGGGAAATTTAGCACACATTGAAGATTAAAAGGGTGGCCCAGCCTAGAAAAAACTATCCGTGAGCAAGTCAATGCTGCCTGAGAATCGATTCGTCTTTGCTGCGCACTCACAATCCGGGGAGGAAACTGCCGTAAGGCGCAGGATATGCTGAACACATTTCTTTAGAATCTGCTGAAAATAACTATTTTGTAAAAAGTCAAACTTATTTTGGTGAAGGGGAGCTCGGCGGGACCTACTTAAGCTCACTATCATTACATTACCAGAGGCGGCTCCAGCTTCTTTATATCCAGCTCATTGGCCGACATGCCTCCTTCAGGAGACCCTTAATGACACGAACCCTTGGATGTTTTGCGGAATATTGGGGGATTTTTATTATAATTAGTATATACATCAAGTCTTGGTTGCGTTTCCCAATTCTAGATTTATCAACAAGTATTTACGACGGCTATAGATCTTTCCATGTTTAAGTGCCTGTAACGCGAGAGGCCATTGGATGCTTCTCTACGTCTAGAGGAACTGCCCAGGTGGCAGTTAAGACTTTGGAAATAATAAGTCAACAGGGAGTTTGGTATGGCAATTGCCTATCAGAGAAGGCGAGGGGGGGAGGGGGGGTGATATACCAGCAGTTTGGGAGGGTAGTTAGTTTACCTAATTTTGTTGGAAGTTTTTATACAGGATGCCAGAGATCACAGCGGCAGGCTTTCTGACTTTCAAAGCAAAGAGGCGCGTTAATAATAGTGTTATTAAAAAATGAAAAAGACTCCCATTGACATCACTGACAGTCATACAGGCCCATCTATCTCTAATCCCAGTGGATACCAATAAATACATAGCTAAGGCGTTTTGCGATAACAGACTAACTGCGGTGGTATAAGATCTCGTGCATCAGATCAAGGCGGGTTTAGTTTTTTACACAGAGGGATATGTCCACATAATTTAAGGAGATGTACTGCAACCTGCTAGCCTTCCTGTTTCGTAATGATGGGGCTAGAAGTCATAAATTTGTTCTTTAGATGTGCTAAGGCCTTTGATAGTGTGGTAGTGGGAATTCTGTTGTGGGCGGTTTTACATAAATTGGGTCTTGCGCAAAAATTTATATCCTGGATTAAGCCCTGTTTTTATACTGATCACCAGGACAAGGATGCCAGTCAAATAATTTACAATCGAGAGTTTTGATTTGCAAATGGGAAACAAGACAGGGATGCCCTTTGTCTCCTATTTGCCTAGATTTGCCCCTGGCAGATTGAGCCGCTTAGCAGCTCAGATTAGAACTCAAACGCCAATAATTGAGAAGGCTTTAGGAGAGGGGGCCTGGGAGAGACAAAATAGCCTTATACGCCTGATGAATTCCTTCCTTTTTTTGGCCTATACTGGAGCGACTCATTGCAACAGGAGGCAATTAATGACCATTAAAAGCTATGAGGTGCGTACTCTGGAGTTGACAATTAATTGGGGGATGTCTGTCATTATGCAGTGGCATGCCTTGGATCAATTTACTCTCCCTGCGGATATATACCACTTTTATTTTTTTTTTTATTTTTCTCTGTTTTAGATGTCCCAATTCTGTCTTCCCGATACCTGGTATAACATATTTTCTGTGATTTTACCAGGAATTTGCGGCGGTTGCAATCTGGATCACATTGCTAGCCTTAAATTTAAAAATAAATTGCGATGTCTGACGCCTGTAACATTACCATTATCGATAGCCGCGGAAGAGGCATCAAATCTGGTTAAATGATTTGGATGCCCCAGCTTGTTGTACCTCCTACAATAATTACTTTCCAATCTGGCTCTCCGAGAGATTCTTTTTTTTAAAGTCAATGCTATTTTCAGAGCCCTTATATGGGGCAGGACACATGCCCGAAATAAAGCTTAGAAACTCTGCAATTGGAAAGGACGAGGCGAGGGTTGGACAGAATTTCTATAATCCAGCAGTTTAAACTTCTGGCAGCATAACTGCCAAATATATGAGAGATTGGGTGGGGGGGGGAGATAAGGATTTAATCTTGAAACTATTACGGGGCTGGACAATAGATTTTAATTCGTCCCCAATCTTGTATCGGCTAAAACTGGACGCAAAATGCTTTTTTACGCTGCACTCCAACATAGTTTCCAACTTTTATATCTGCATTGCATAAACTGTGGTGGAAATTTACTGGGTGGTTTTTGGGCTTGGGCATGCCCACAATCACTTATACGGAGATTTGGAATCCCCCTGGTTGTCCGAACTTTTTGCCTGACCTACAGGAGATTCGAGTCATGGGCTCTAGGCGGTCTACCCAATATGTCTCTTCAACTGCTTACTGATCAGGGGGTGCTTAAAAGTTTTTCAACAGCCAATTGCAAATGGAATTTGCTTTACCAGCCCATCCACTAGCCCCTATACAAATATTTACTGCTTGGCACGATCTCATAATGCCAGAATAAAATCAGACACAATTCAATATAATGCCAAGTTTATTCCAATAGATAGGGTCAAGAAAACATCAAAACAATCAAAGGGACACTATATATCATCTTTAATAAACTTTTCGTTGGCAAACTTTTTTTTCGTAGAAAACCCAATAGATTTTATCGTAGTGGGTGGCGAAGGCGATATTTGGCCCTATGAAGCCTAATTATTTGGGAGGAGATACTGAGGTCAGCATAACACATTGATTTTCAGTGTGTGAGTACATGCATTGTATTCTCTCAATTATTCCACCTTAAAACATTCGAGTATTCACCAGAACTCCTCCAATTCTGCATAAAATGTTGGAATTCGGGCCTCTCCTCTGTGTAATAGGTGTCATGTGCCACCCAGGCATCTCTGATGCATATATGTTCTGGCATTGCCCCCTAAACTTTTTTTTTTTTTTTTTTTTTTTAAAAATTTTTACTTTTTAATTTTTTCTTTTTTTTTGTTTTTTTGTTTTTTTTGTGTCTTTTTATTCCTGTTATTTTTTGTTTTTGCGTTTTTTTTTTTTTTTTTTTTTTTTTTTTTTTTTTGTTTTTTTTTTTTTTTTTTTATGTTAATATATTCTTTTTTTACTTTTTTTTTTTTCTTTTTTTTCTTTTTTTTTTTTTTTTTATTTTTTTGTTTTTTTTCGGGTTTATATTTTCTAAGGTCAAGATATAGAGATTTTACAGAGCTGATCACTGGAGATTTTTATTGTCCAATTTATCCAGGCCGATTTTTTGTGTCAAATTACAATGAGGAAATTTATATCCATTGGTTTGTATTTTGGGATATGTCGGAGATAGACTTATACAGTTTCAGAGGTTCCGCTGAGGAAAATCTGGATATTAGGGCGCTTTTTATTTATTATATGGCAAAGGAAGTTAATAGCTGACAATAGTGATGCGCATAGGCAGTGCAGAACCCTTTCATATCAGCACAGGAGTTTGTTACTATAAAGTGAATTGGCCTGATCGCATTGGAGAGAGGGGTTGTATTATAAGAGAGGAGTCCAAACCCTTAAGCTATGATAAAATATGGGTCTAAATGGCTGGATATTATGGTCTTGTTTCACGAATTTTAGTTAGGATATAGGGTGTGTTGGGGATCTAGGTGTAGAGGTTCACTGTTGATTGCCGTCTATGGCCAGTTGTGTGGGTTATTGGAGGCCGTTCCGGACAGCCAGTGTACAATTTTTATTGTGACATGAACTGACTCGCTTATTAATATTGACATGCCTAATTGATGGCTAATAGGATATTTACTGTTCTGAATTGGAGATGGATTTGGAGGTGGGCTGGGTTGTGTTTTAGGGGTTAAAAGTTTAAATTTGGTCTGTACCAAGTGACATATCTCTGTATTATTTTGATACTTGACTTTTATCTGACCATTAAAAAAGTTTAGGGTTGTAAAAAAAAAAGAATCACCCCTTATCAAAGGAGAGTTAATTATTATTCCATTATTATCTATTTATTTTTGTGATGCCGCCCTTGATTCCAGGGCCGCTGCTACTCATTTCAGGGAGGTACATAAATAACATTGGTTCAAACAATTATCAAGAGTGACAATAAGTGACTAATCAATGGCTACAGATGGGCCGAGAGGTCCCTGCACCGCGAGGGTTACAATTCTTACAGGGAAGGGGTGAAGAGACAGAAGGTGCAGGATGTTCTGCAGACTATTACAGCCTCCAACATGAAGGGTAGATCACCGTTCCTTCAGATTTGGCGGTTATAAGGAGGACTGATAAGTGTCTTCAATTTTATTGCTTGCCCCGTAAATTGTTAAAGATGTGGGGGAGCGGGTTGTGGGTTGGAAAAATAGTTTCTTTCCTCCCCTGTGAAAGACGCGGGAGCGGGGGCCGGGGGACTTAGGTAAGGTAGTAGGTCCGGAGCTTACACTGTTGGAAAAAAGTGAAGTCTTGATCTAAATGTTATGGTTGTGGTTCTATCTGCAGGTTCTTGTTGGGGGGTTGGGGGAAAAGGGGGGCGTTATTCTTTCAAGTGATTTGCCCCCAGACATGTGGAAAAGGGGCTTTTTAAAACCCCCGGGGGGGGGAATTTGGGGGAGTTTTTTTTGCCCCCCCCCCCCAAAGGAGGGGGAATAGGAAGGGTGGTCCCCCCCCCCTTTTATTAACCCAAAAACCCAAGCCACCCGGGCCCCAATTCGCCAAACAAGGTAATTAGGGGTTGAAGATAATCTCTTGAAATATTAAGGGACTTAACTCCCCACACAAAAGGAGAATGGTGCTAAGATATTTGCAAAAACTTAAAGGGGATGTAGTTCTCCTACAGGAGACACACTTGAGGGCAAAAGGGAATGGGCAAAAATTGCAAAAAAGTGGGTGGGGGAAAAATGGTGGGTTTTCACCGGCCCCCGGATAAAAAAACGGGGGTAAGGGATTCTCAAAGCAAGAGGTCCATGGAAACCTTGGAGCGCCCCGGACATGATTCTCGAAGGTAGGATTCTTAAAGCCCTATTAGACCCCCCCATCAGGTGGGAGTAACCCCCTATTAATTTTCTTTTGCCCCCGGAACAAGCACGATGGGAATTTTTCCAGCCTTGGGGAATTTTTACCCATATTTCAGGACAAGGAACCCCGGGATAATATTTGGGGGTAAATTTTAATGGGGTAATGAATAGTGTGAGGACAAAAAAGGGGGGGCCCAACGGAGTCAGGGTAAAAGGTTTTTCACAGGAAAAACCCGGGCTTTTACCAAAGAGGGTTTCAGATGTGGTTTTGCCCGACATCTGGAGACAGGGAAACCCCGGAAGGGGGGGAGTTCACCTTTATGCATCCCCGAACGCGTGGGTAAAGGATTGACTATTGGCTTTGCAAATGATAGGATAGTGAGTAAATCCCGGCCCCGGGGTAAAAAATCTTAGATTTTTAGTGATATCAGATCCTGCCAATTCCTATGTCGGGTTCTGGATTCTTACCCCCAAAAAAGGGACCGTTTATAATCTGGAGAAAAGCCCAAAGGGTTTTTCCTCCAGGAAAAAGGGGAAATCATGAGCCCACTGAAGGGTTTGGGGGAAAGAAAATATGTGATCTGGAAATAAAACCCGCCATAGGGGGTAATCCTTTTCCCGTTTGGGAGCGGGGAAAGGCCCACTTTGGGGGGGGGGATAATTGCACAAAAAGGTTAGTGTTAAGAAAGGGCCCGAGATTGGTTTTTGGGAGGCCTGTGTTTTCTGGGAAAGGGTACACAAAGTTCTTCCCCCCGGGTGAGGATGAAGATAAGGGTAATTGGATACAAGCAAAAATGGAATTTTGGAGAGTAAAATTGGGGAAATATTAAAATGACCAGCAAAAAAAATATTTTTCTTTTTAAATTTTGGGGAACAAATCGGGGGAAAATTGTTAAAACTAACATGGGCCCAAAAGGGAAAAAGGAAAGCCCACCACCATTCATTTGGGAATTTAAAAAATGCCCCAGGGGGCCCAAAACATACTGATCCGAAAATGAAAAACAAAAATTTTTAGAGAAATATGAAAATATTGTTTAGGGAAGGGTCAAACAGGGGGGGTAAAACCAAACCCGCAATTCCCTTTAAGGGGTATAAATTTTTCCGACATTGTCGGGGGAAGATTTGGAGGACCTGAATTCCCCGATCTCAAAAGAGGAGCTATTGGGTACGATTAAAGGGATCCCGAATAATAAGGCACCAGGACCAGATGGTATAACAGGGGTTTTTTATAAATTATTAGGCCCAGAATTAGGAGACAATCTTATTCGAGTTTTTGAACAAATTATAGCAACAAAACAAGTAATGCCATCGTCAAATACAGCATATATTAAGGTCTTGCATAAGGAAGGGAGAGATCCTGAAAGTCCAAGCTCGTATCACCCGATATCGTTACTTAACATAGATATTAAAATCTTTGCTAAATTGATGGCAATAGACTGGCATATTACCTGCCTAAACTTATAGGGCATAATCAGAATGGCTTCGTTAAGGGTCACTCGGAGTTACAAATCTGCGAACAGTACTGGCAATACAAGATAGTCTAGAGGGACGTGGACACGGGAGGGGGAGTCCAGCACTGCTGGCGATTGATGCCGAGAAGGCTTTTGATAATGTGAAATGGACATGGCTGTACCATGTTATGGCTAAAATGAACATACATGGGACATTAAAAAATTTTGTTGAAGCCATTTATAATAATCCCCAGGCATGGATGAACACCCCAGGGTTCCTTTCTGAGTCTATCAATCTGCAGAAGGGGACGAGGCAGGGATGTCCTCTATCCCCACTCCTTTTCAACATAGCCCTAGAACCTATCATTAGATACTTAGTCTCGTCTAATTTATTTGAAGGGGTCACCGTAGGGACGAGGGGGTTTAAATGTGTTGTTTTGTGATTTTTGCTACTCCTTTCTGAAGTCACCACAAGATCAGTTAGGGGAAGTGTTGGCCTTCCTGGAGAGCATGGGGGATTTAAGTGGATACAGTATAAAATTAATTCAGCCAAGAGTCAATTGCTCTTTTTGGGTCCCGGGGGGGGGGAGTGAAGGTGGGGGAGGAGTCGTCTTAGGGAAAAAAAAATACAGATGTAAAATCACATTTGATTTTACCTAGGGTTAAGATAGGAAGGGAGACATCCGCGCTTTATCACCTGAATTTTACACCATTGCTAGAAAAAATTATAGGAGAGCTCAAAAGATGGGGGGCACTCCCTTTATCATTGCTAGGGAGAGCTCACTAATTAAAGATGATTAGCTTCGCCCCATTATTGTATCCTATACAGAACATCCCAATGCTACTCAAACATAGCGATATCACCAGATTGAGATCGGCGTTTATAGGATTTTGGGGGTTCGAAAAAAAGCCCGGATTGCCTATAAGAAAACTGGTCCTGAGCAAGCCGGAGGGGGGCCTTAAAACCCTTTCCCCACATTAGATTGTACAACTTTTGGGAGGTTTTCCGACATGTAGGACTGGGTCCACGGTAGTGGGTTTTCTCCAACCTGGGGCTGGGGGGGCAATTGGCGAACCCCGAGAATCTATCCCCCTTATGCATACAGGATAGGGATCTTTTTCCCGCCCCCTGTCAAAAGAAGCGTGATTTTAAAAGTACTATTGCCACCCGGAAACATGTGGGGAAGTTGTTTACTTTGCCCTTTTATCTATCCAAGTATGACCTTTATGGGAGATGGAGCATTTCGGCAGGGGGGAAAACACATTTTTTAGGGAGTGGAAAGGGCAAAAAATCAGGAAAATGGGAGATCTAATACAGAAACGGAAAATAGGTTATGTTTGTGGGAGGAACTTAAGGAAAAAAACAGTTGGGGGTTAAAAAAGGTTTTTTTCAGTATTTGGAGTCTGACCTTTTGTAAAAAACTGGTCAGAAATCCGGTGGAGGAAGAAACTACGGGACAGTTCGATGCCCTATTGGGATAGTCGGATCAACTGGTTTCTTTATCCGCCCTTTACAGGAAAATTTTTGTGAAAGAGGACTTTGCTCAACCAAAGAGCAATGCTTCAGGGCTTGGGAAAGAGAATTGGGAGACCTAGAGGCGAGTCAAAAAATCAGAAAAGGACTCGAGAAAGTAAAAAAAAACAAAGTAAATGAAAGATGGAGGGAGAGGGTTTTTCCCCCCGGCTCACAAGGGACCTACGCATTTGACCTTCCCTAGGGAACGCCCCACGGTTTTTGAGGAATGCCCAAAATGTAATTTGCACAAGGCAGATTCTTATACATGGGTATGGATTTTCCAAAACTAAAAATGTATTGGGGGGACACCTGCAATATATTAAAGAGATATTGGGGGGTTACGGTGCCAAGTACACCGATTAGCACTATTTTCCTTTTATCCCCCCTGAGACCCCCTGGGAGAGGGGGGAAAAAAAGGGGTTGGTAGGACACAAGGGAGTCCCCCCAATACTCTAGTAGCAAAAAAAAATTTATTTTACGGCATTGGTTACAGGAAAGTGTCCAACTAAGGAGGAAATATGGTAAAAACTAGCATTTGATGCAGGGATAGGTAGGGCGGAAACCAATAAAGATACACTGACAAAGGATTTTTCAGAAATGGAAGAGCTTTTTTTGTAAATTCTGGCGGATGAGGACGTTAAATAAATGAGACCCCTTTTCCCCGTCCAGTATTATTCCTGGAAAAGATGGCAGGAACATTGGGGAGATGGAAATTTGGGGATGATCTTTAAAGTAGGGTTCGTGAGGTAACCATTAAAAGAGCTGGGAATTCACATTGTTTTTTTATTGTTTGTGGTTTTAACTTAAAAAGGTTGTATATTTGAAAATTTGAAAAGATGTAAGTACATGGATTGTGTCTTGCTAGTGTACTTAAGGCTCTTTGTACTAATCTGATTGTATCTTGGATTTACTGTAATGTTGTGATTTCTTCTCAATAAAAATAATTAAAAAAAAAAAAAGATTAATAAAAAGTTTACTAAGTCAGAGGACTGTTTAATGGATTCCACTCAATATTATTGATGTTACTATAAGGATTTAAGGGGATGAGGAAACCCTTATTTGGTGATCCATCACATGTTAAGCATCTCATGTTATAAAGTAGCGGTGATCAAGTTTAAGGAAAAAAAATTAGAGCCATATTATTATGACCATCCATCAGGTAGGGGTTACTAGAATATACCAGGGAAAACTGATATGCTGTATCAATCCTAGTGTAGGCCTTGGGTAGCAGCAAAGGCACAGTTTAAAATAAAGAGACTAGACTATTCTTTCAAGCCTAGTAGCAGGTATAAGTTTAGCAGGTTTAGTTGTAGATTTTCTAAAAAGACATCATGATTGGTCACTAAACAGGTATGCAAATATGCCAATAAAGGGAACAGTGTCTTACAACTTGCTTATCTACTTTAAGCATTGCATTAAATTATCTCCATCTAATTCGATGGTAAATGAAGAACACTATGGGCCACATGTATCAAACTGTTAAGGTCTAAAACTCACTAATTTTGCCCATAGTCACCTATGGGCAAAAAAGTGAGTTTTGGACCTAAACAGGTTCATACATGTGGCCCTATGTGTTGTATGAAAGATCCAATTTTGTTCTAAATGTATAGACTTGACTAATTTTTCTGCCTCCACCCTTCCCCCACCTTACACCAGCAGTCTACCTTTTCTATAAACGGCTTTAGCGATTTAGGGTAAGAACGACTTGCTGTGACTAGAGACCTGCAGCTATATCATGCTGCTCATAATTTGGGCAACATAAACCAGCTAGCAGGCTACCTTTGAAGGGGTGGTGTGAAAAACCAAAAAATATGAGAACGTATAAGGAAGGAATACTAAAGATTCGTCACAACCAAGTGTCTGAACTACTAACAAACGCTGCTTTATTACATAATATTGCCATGTTGGATCTTTCTCCTCACTGAGCTAGTGGGCAGAGCTACAGCAGGCATGCTCTCTGAAAACTACATTTCCTACAACAGCCAGTTTCTCCCAGCTATAGATTCTATATACTATATTCACACCACATTAATTTATACATAGCAATGTATACACACACATACACTCACCGGCCACTTTATTAGGTACACCATGCTAGTAACGGGTTGGACCCCCTTTTCCCTTTCAGAATCCCTCAATTCTTGGGGAAATAGTTTCAACAAGGTGCGGGAAAAGCTCCTCGTTCAAAAAACCAGTCGGGGATGTTTCCCAGTTTTATGACATGGCGCATTTTGCTGAAAGTTAGCCTCAGTTTTGGGGTACATTGTGGTCATAAAGGGTTTGGACAGGTCGCAACAATACTCGGGTAGGCTGTGGCTTTGCAACGATGTAAATTGGGAACCAAGGGGCCCAAAGATCCCAAAGAAATTTTCCCCCACCCATACACCCCACTACCACCCCTGAACCGTTGTACAAGGCAGGATGGATCCATTTTTTCAGTGTTGACCCCAAATTCGACCCTACCATCCTTTTTTTGCAGCAGAATCGAGACTCACAGACCGGGCAACGTTTTTCCTTTTCTTCTCTGTCCAATTTCGTGAGTTTGGGGCCCAAAATTGGAGCCTCATTTCCGTTCTTACTAAAAGGATGGCCCCCGGGGGGTTTTTTTTGCTGCTGTAGCCCCTCTGCCTCAAAGTTTGCCCCTACTGTGCGTTCAGAGATGCTTTCTGTCTACCTTGGTTGTAACGGGTGGGGTATTTGAGTCACTGTTCCTTTCTATCAGCCAAACCCTCTGCCCATTCTCCTTTGACCTCGGTCAAAAAAGGCATTTCCCCCACGGACGCCCCCCCCTGGTGTTTTTTCCCTTTTTTTTACCCCCTCTGTAAAACCCTAGAGAGGTTGTGGTGAAAAAACCCCGGAGATCAGCAGTTTTGAAATACCAGACCACCCCTTCTGGACCCAAAAACCCCTGCCCGTTCAAAGGCACTCAAATCACCTTTCTTCCCCTACTGTGCTTCGGGTTTTAACTGAGGAGATTGTTTGCCCAAAGTCTCATGCCTAAATGCATGAGTTGCCGCCAGTGATGGCTGATTAGAAATTAAGGGTTTAAAGAGCATTGGACGGTGTACCCAAAAAAAGTGGCCCCGGTGGTGTTTTTCACCTTTTATTTGAAACAGTTCCTTCTACCTGTAGAGCCGTCCCTCACATCAAATCTATTGACCCGACTGAGCATACCACTTCTCAGTAAGTCAGTCAGCCTAACCAGGGGTAACTCATCTGTCCTTCTGCGTACTTTGCTTTCCAGAAAAAAGTTTTGGAGGAAAGAGCCCCGCGGCCCCCCTTTTTTCTGCTATAATGATACCCCTTAAACAAAAACCGCAGCTTTTCTAAAAATTGGTATTTGGCTTATGAAGGTTTATGTATTTTATTTTTCCCATTTTGAGAAACCCCTTTAAAAAATCAACATTTGGGGAAACTCCGCCCTTTTTTTTCCTTGTCTGTTGGGATGTTGTGACATGTATGCAGTGGAGCCATTGATGTTGTGACATATGCTGCAGTGGAGCCATTGAACAATTAGATAACTTTGGCTATACTTTCTGAATATACCAGATTTCTGTGCCCAATACATGCATACTTTACCATGCTTTTGTGCCTGGCACAGAAAGAATGTAAGTTCGAACATGGGGAATGTTTAAAGGGTTTTACCCTTTTCTGGCGTAAAAAGCGCCTAAGTAGCAGTCTCGATTCAAGCATCTAATGAATGTGTTAGGCGCATTGTTCGTAATACTTGACATTTTCTAATGCACCTAACATGAGGGGCGTTCTGGGGGCGTTATGGAGACGTGTTGCACCACACTGGTAATATTAGACGAATATATGAATGTGGTTCCGCAAAACTAGGTGCATTACTGCTCGAACAGCCAGATCTATTTCAATGTGGTCTGCCTGAGCCTGAGGAGTCGAAGTGGAGCTGGATTTGCTGTTAGGCTATGTTGACACGTTATAATTGCGGGGCGTAATTACGCCCCACAATTACGCCGGGACTGCGGGAGCTTGCGCCGACTCCCGCAATGCTGGGGGGCCAGCAGCCTGCCAGCCCATAGACATTCATTACTAGCGGCGCGTATTCGCCCCTAAAAATTGACATGTACTTACCCCCCCACGGCGTACTGTCCGAGTGGGGAGAGGAGGCGTAATCCATAGTTCTCTATGAGAACTGTGGATTACCGTAATGACTGGGACGTATCTCGCCCCGTATTTTGCGCAGTACGGCACGAAATATGTCCCATTTTAAGCCGTGTGAACATGGCCTAAGGGAAAAAAATGTCCAATATTTCTCAACTTCACCAGTACAGAAATGTATGATAATTATCAAATGATATAAAACTAAATTATTTAAATTTAATAAAAAATTTATCATATAAAATTTGTTTAAAAATATATAATATCCCAGAAATATAAAAATATCTCCTATAAAATGTATTTAAATTTAATAAAATCTAAAACTAGTTTAACATTAAACAATCCACTGATGTTGTTGTTGTTCAGATTTTACAATTTTTAATTTTTACTACATTAAATTTGAAATTTATTTTTGCTGCTCTCACCCTTTATTCTACATACAGCAAGAGCCAGCACACCACAGGTATTGATGGGACCTGTAGTCCACCAAGCTAGTACCATGGTTTCTATTCACTGACATGCTATTCTAACAACTTTTCTTTTATTTTCAACCTATCTATAGCCATACATGCCAACTCTCCCGCTTTTGGCGGGGTGGGGGTCCCGATAATGGGGGTCCCCCCCGCCACCCTGGCAGAGTTGGCGAACCTCCCGCCGCCAGCAGGCAGCGAGGGGTCTTTAAATGACTGCGGCGACAGAGTAGCGCGGGTGCGCTACTCTGGCGCTGCCGGGCCGCTCATGCAGGCGGGTAAAGCAGCCGCAGCGGCCGCTCACCAGCCCGGTGAGTTTCACTGACTTGTGTGGCCGCAGCCGCACAGTCAGTCAGCAGCTGCATGGAGCGTGCAGCTGCTGTACAGGGAGAAGGCAGGGGGGATCGTTCCCCTCCTCCCTTCTCCCCCTGTATGCACAGGCCCGGTGTGCGCTGTACATACAGATCAACGTCGCAGGGGGTGTGACACGCGGCTGCACTCACTCCCCCTGCGATGCTGAGTATGCCGGCCGGGAGATGTCCGGAGCTGGCCGCGCTGCAGGGAGCCTGGTGAGTTAAGTGGCTTTTATTATTTTATTTGCTATAGGGGGGCATCTACCTGGCTAACAAAGGGGGGCATCTACCTGGCTTACAAAGGGGGCAACTACCTGGCTAACAAAGGGGGGCATCTACTTGGCTAACAAAGGGGGGCATCTACCTGGCTAACAAAGGGGGGTATCTACCTGGCTACAGAGGGGGCTCTACCTGGCTACAACAGAGGGGGGCTCTACCTGGCTACAGAGGGGGCATCTACCTGGCTAACAAGGGGGCATTTTACTGGCTACAAGGGGGAAATCTACCTGGCGACAAGGGGGTATTTTACCTGCCTGGTAAGGGGCACTCCCTGGTCATGGGGGGCTACTACCTGGCTACAAGGGCTTCTTTCTTCCACAGCTGTTATGCAGTTAGGTGGAGTGGGTGTGGCTTTTTGAAGGGGCATGGCACACCAACAAGATGGGCATGTCCATGCTAATTTTTCACTATCTTCAGTCTTCTGCTTTTCCGCTTTCAAAAGTCGGCAACTATGTCTATAGCCTTTATACATGTTAGGTGCATTACTTATGCATCTAAGTTTCGTAATGCGCCTAACACATAGGCGAGGTGCGTTGAACCTTAGACTCCATTTATAATCGCCCCAAAACCCCTTTCATACATTCAGGCGCATTATATACTGAAAATGAGTCTCGGCGATTCACTTTGAAGCCCCTTCCTTCATACATGTCTCCCATAGAGCTAATGTGATCTAATTTGGACTATTTTTGCTCTATTTTCTGAACATTCTCTATGGTTTCATAGTGCCATGACGATACCATGGATAGAGACAAGAAAGAGGTGTAAACAGTCCGTAATTCTAAAATGACTGTCACAGTGAAGATATAAAATATATATGAGGTATAAGTATAGGCAAGGAATAGAACTAGATAACCACATTCAATAACTTATTACATATTGTGGGAGGCAGCTGTAAAATAAAGACAAGATCTCAGCCCTTTTCAAGTATTAGTCAAAACCGCCATTTTACTTTCTTTGGTGTAGGTTATTCCCTCAGGCACCACAGTAAAGAACCTGACAGCTACGTGACTGGGCTCCTGACAAGACAGGACGACCAATCAACGACAACCGCGCGAAGATTGCTGAGCTACTATTGGTTACAGAAATTGGCGCTCTTTCTTGTGGAGTTCGAGAACTGTGGTTCTTCCGCGCATTCCAAATAGTTCCCGAAGAGATAAACTATGAAACCACTTATAAGAAAAACTGATTTGCGTCTGTTAGTTAACATTTAAGTCAATTACTCCTGTTTGATTATTTGTGTTCATATTATGCTGTTTCTAATCCTCCGGTGACATTTTGAGCGCGGAAGAATCTGTAGTCAGTGTGTTCTTGTTTGCAGTCTAGTCCGTAGACCGCGCAGACACTTGGAGGAGGTGAAGGAGAGCGCTTGGGTGGTGTCGCGCTGTGTCAGCGAACTAGCAAGGGCGGGGACGAGCGGTAAGGTGACCCAAGAACGAAGGCATAGTAGTAAAGCTTTTTGTTCTGAGGTTCATAAATAGCAGGTTAGTTGGCAAACAGAGTTGATAGGAATGACTAGAAAATATCCGGGACTAGACCTGCTTACTGATGCTGACAGGAATATGACCGTTATGCTCAAGCACATTTTATCTGAAGGTGAATTGTAAAGACAAGCTTTTTACAATTCACCTGAGTTCTAGATATGTATTGGAGTGTATGAGGTGAACGTAGATAACAGTACATTACAGTTTATAGAGGAGATGAGGTGCAGTGTAGGAGTAAAGACAGGTTTTCTTAGATTTATTTATATTCTATATATGTATTAGAAGTGTATAGGGGTGAATCTAGTTAACAGTAGTACATTACAGCTTGTAAAGACCAGCTTTGTACAATTCATGAGTTCTAGATCTGTATTAAGAGTGTGAAGGGGTGAATGTGGAGAACAGTACAGTATAGTTTGTACAGCTGGTAGGAAGAGGCGAGGTTCACATTGTAGGAGTAAAGAGGACATGCATGAAAACTGACTCGGTCTAAGACTTTGTTGCCCATAGCAACCAATCAGCGCTCCCCTTTCATTTTTTCAGAGCATATGAAATGAAAGGGAGTTCTGATTAGTTGCTATGGGCAACAAAGAAAGTCTTAGACCAAGACAGTTTTCATACACGTGGCCCAAGCTTTAAGATTTATTTTAGTGCCATATATGTATTAGGGGTGTATCGGGTTGAATGTAGATAACTACATTACAGTTTGTAGAGGAGGTGAGGTGCACAGTGTAGGAGTAAAATCAAGCTTTTTACAGTTCATCTGAATTCCAGATATGTATTAGGAGTGTATAGGGGTGAAAGTTGAGTACAGTACAGTTCGTAGAACTGGTAGGAAGGAGGAGGTGAGATGCAGATTTCTGAGCGTAATGCAGCAGATTATTGAACATGTTCCAAGTTTTTTTGACATCCGACCTTAGAAAATCTGAGTCGTTTGGAATACAGCTCAGATTTTAGTGGAGACAAGTTTTTTTTACAATTTATTTCAGTTCTAGATATATATTAGTAAGAGTGTATAATGGTGATTGTAGAGAACAGTACAGTTTGTAGATCTTTACCCCTCACTGCTGTTGTAATGAACTAGCTTGTGTTTCCATGCTCTGATCATCTTATATTAAAGGAGTTTTCTCACTTCCATGATTAGCTATTAACATGCAGGGACACATAAACAAATACTTTTTCTGAAATACATTGCTTTGTTGATTTTTGTTTGGTCAGGAAATAAAGATTTTGTCTCCTTTTAGGCTACGTCTACACGGCAAGGTTTTCCAGTTGGTTTTTGACGCGGGTTCAGATTTTGAAAACCTTCAAAAAACAACTGTATAACTATCCCCATAGATCTCAGTCTGAGTTGTAATCTATACAGTTCAGATTTTCTGAGGGCAAATTTTAAAACTGCATATTTTTCAAAAAACTTGGTACACATTCAATAATCTACTGCATTGTTTACTATTGAAATCAGTGGGATGGCCAAATCCCCTAAGAACGCCAAAAAACAAGTGCAAAATGCAATTCAAATACTGGTCGGATTCTGATTCAGAACCCGGTATTTTACACCTTTTGTTTATTTTTTGTGCTTTTGTTTGCACATATTTTTAATGGTTTTCAGATACAGTAATCTCTCTGAATTGAATAGTTGAATAATCCGCCATTTTCTGAGCGTAATACAGCAGATTATTGAACATGTTCCAATTTTTTTTTGAAATCCGCCCTTTAAAGAAAATCTGAGTTTTTTTGAATACGGGCCAGATTTTCTTTTGAGGCTAAGGGGGAGGGCATCGTTCCCCCAAACCGAAACGGGTTTAAACCCCCTTTTCCCAAAATGCCACGGCAAAGATGGCCCGGCATCTAAAAGGATTGAAGATGGGCCCGCCGCGCACCGATCTTCGGGGCAATGGGCCCATCGTCGAAAACATAACGCAGTGAGCCACCCCCCGGGACATAAAGTGGGGACCTTGTAAAGGGGCTCCCGTCACCCCCATTTCTTTGGTTTGCCCCACTTCCCGGCCGCAGACGGGAAAGGGGGTTTAAACCACAATTTTGGGAACGGGTCCTAATGCATTGTCTATGCAATGCATTAGACTGTTTTTAAACCCGAACGCACCATTTAAGTGGTCAAGCACCCTAGGTGGACTCAATGTTACAGTAAAAAAAAAAAAAGAAATAAGGGTTTTAAAGTAAAAAAAAAATTTTAAAAACAAAAAAATCCCCCCCCTTTTTCCCCATTTTAAAAAATTTAAAAAATAAAAAAAAAATTTACCCATATTTGGATTCCCCCCCCGCGTCCCGAAAAATCTGCTCTTAAAAATATAAATCATTTATCCCGTACCCCGGGAACACTGTAAAAAAAAAAAAATTCCAAACACCCAAAATTGCGTTTTTTTGGTCATTTTACCCCACTTAAAAAAAGAAATAAAATTAATAAAAAAAGGGTTCGAAATGCTTTCCAAACTGCACGATAAAAAGTACACGCAGCCCGAAAAAAATTGCCCCCATGGACGCCCCGTAGGTGTTAGTGCAAAAAATTTTTTGGTCCACAAAATGGGGGCCCCCGCCGAAAATTTTTCAAAAATAGAAAATTTTGGGAATTTTTTGGTCCCAAAAAACATAAGGGAAAAACCCTACATTTTTGATTTTGCCGGATGGTGTACAACCTGTAAAACAGATAACACATTGTATTTAAAACGAAGATTGAACGCTGTAAAAGCAAAACAACCGCAAACAGAAATAAAATTTTTTTTCAAAATTTTGGGCCCCCATTTGGGTTTTTTTTTTTTTGCTTTTTCCCAAAGATATCAATATACGGGTTGAATAACAAAAAATTAGAAAGTACATCTTGCCCCCGAAAATTTTAAAAACCCCCTCATGTTCAAAAAACCCAGGATTGTTGAGCTATTTTTTTTTTCAAAAAAGGGGGGTTGGGTACTTTTTTATTTGGGGGGGGGGGGGGGGGGGGGGGGGAGACAAAATAGAAGGGGTTAGCGCGGGGTGCCCAATTTTTTTCCCATATAAAATTTTGGAAATTTTTAAGTTTGGAAATGGGCCCAGGGGAAATTCCCTTGTTTTTTTTTTTCCGGGGCCAGCTCCCCTTTTAAAAATTTTTGGCCTTGTCTTTAAACTTTTTTTTCCCTAAAAAACCCCCTTTTCCCCAATTTTATAAAAATTAAAAAAAATTTCCATTTTTAATCCTTGGGGGGAAAACAACCCCCCTTGTCCGGAAAAAATTTTCCCCCCCCCCCTTTTTTTTACCAAAAACCCCCCCCAAAAATTGCCAAAACCCCTCTGCCAAAAAACCCCCCCCCAAATGCTCTTTTGCATCCAAAAGGGGGCCACACTTTTTGGGAATTTTTCTGTTTAATAATTTTTTCTCTCCCCCACACCCCCTTTCCTTTTATTTTCTCATTGCTCGGGATTTTCGTAAGTCATTCACCCTGAAAAAGGTTGGTTTTTGGTAAAACCTCCGCAGAGTCTTTAACTCTGGGTTTTTGATTTTAAAAACTTTTTTTCATTTTAAAAAATTTAAATTTTCCCTTTAAAAGGCAACCCAAAGGGAAAAATTCAGGCCTTTGGGAGGGGAGGCCCCACTTTAAATAACCAAGCCCCAATTTATTTTTCCCAAAAAAGCCTTTATTATTATAAAATTCACGCTTAGACCCTAGGCCCCCATTTTTGGGAACCCCCTTTTTTTAAACCCCTGCCGGTGGCGTTAAAATTTCCATTTAAAAAATTGGGAAATACTTTCCAAAAAACACCCAACCCCAAACCGGGGGAGGGAGGGTAAAACCCGGGGTACAAAAAAAAAACCTGGATAAAAAAAAAAAAAACGCCTTAAAAAAAAAATTTAAAAAATAAAATTTTAAATTAATTAAATTTTACAAAAAATTTAAAAAAGTTTTTAAAAAAAAAATTTAAAAAAAATAATAAAAAATTAAAAGAAAAAACCCCTTTGAGAATTTAAAATTTGAAAAAAGGAAAATTATTAAAAAAACCCCCCCTTTCCCCCCTTAAACCCCCCCAAAAGGTCCTTTGTCCCCTGTAAAAGCCCTTTCCTTGAAAACCCCCCCCCCCCTTTACCCCCTAAAAAACCCCCCCTTGCAAAAAAAAAAGGAGGGATAATTTTCCCCCTGGCCCCCCCTGCAAAAAAGAAATTAACGTGGTAAAAAAAGTTTGAAAATTTATTCAAAATTCCTTTTGGGAAAAAATAAACCCAAACCCTTTAAACCTTTTGGGGAACCAGGGCCAGGGGGTAAAAAAGGGGGCAAAACGCAAAAACTCTTGAAACGGGCCTTTTGGTAAGAAACCCCCTTTAAATATAATGATTTCATAATTTTTATATTTTTAAAAAAAAAACTTTTTTTTCCTTTAACTTAAAAATGAGCCCTTTCCCTACGGGCTTTTTTCCCCCTTGCTTTTGGGGCTCCCATGTGAGGGGGGGCGGTTCCGAAAAAAAAAATTAGCAGGGTTCCCATTTTTTCAAATCAGGAAAACATCTCAATGCGAGTGGGGGGAGGTTTTTTTCTCTGAAACCCCTCAATTTAAAAACAGGGGGAAAAAACCGGTCTGGTTTTTCTGCCCATTTTTTTTCCCACGTGGCCTTTTAAGGGCCCTTTGAGCCTGCAAAAAAAAATCCCTCATTTAAAGACTTATTAATAGGAAATTAAAAGTTTTTGGGTCTTTGCAAACGTGCCCCCCAAATGCAAATTTTAAAAAAAAAAAAAAAAGAAAACAAAAAACACATAGGCTATGTTCACACGGCTGAAAATTGGACATATTTCAGTCTGTAATTGCAACCCGATGTGCAAACTACGGCTGAAAAAACACCCAATTCTTTAAAACGGAAAACCACGTTTTCTTTTAGAAAAACTAGGGATTACGTCTCCTTTTCCCTTTCTTGGGGGGAATACGCCGGGGGGGGAAAAAAAAAAAGGTTGAATGTAAATTTCTAGGGGGGCGTAATACGAGCTGCTGGTAAGGGCAAGTCAAAGGGCCGGCGAGGACCGGGCCCCCCCCCGGCCCCCCCCCACGGGGCCCGTAAACGGGGGAAAATTTACGCCCTGTTTTTTAAGGGCCTTGTGAACCTACCCCTTAAACAGAAAAAAACTTCCACAAAAGAAAATTTATAAAAATAACAAAACCAAATTTTTATATCAACATAAAACTTTAAAACCCCTTACTGAAAATTGGGGAACTTTTCCCATAAACCCTTTGGTTTGGGAAAGGGTTTCCCCCAAAATTTGGATGAAATTTGGGTCTTCCTAACATTGACAGTTTCCCACATGGGTTTTATAGGGGGCCCCATACACAAACAACAAGTGTTGTAATCAGCCACCTAAGCCCGGATCACGGTAGCTGCACGATCCTGAGGCGGTAAAGGGAAAAAAGTCCTTTTCCTTCATGTAAAAGTACCTTAAAAAAAAGGGTCCAGCACCCCAAATTTGGGTGACCCCCAAAAATTAAACAAAAATTCTTCATAAATTAAATTTGGGGTTAAAAAAAAAAAGTTTCAGCAGCTTATTTAAAAACCAAATTTAAAAAAACGTATCATTTTCAACACACCCGTAAAACAGCTTTCACCTTCCGTTTCGAGAGGCTTTGTCCCTTGGGTCTTGGTGTGACGTAGGGTTTTAAACTTTTCCCTTCCTTTTTATACCCTAAATGATTTACATATAAAAAACCCAAATTTAACCCTTCATTTGAAAAAAAAACAACAACCCTAAAAAAACTCTGTAAAACAAAGCAAATTGCCAAAAAGGGCATATTACTTAATCGATACTTATTTTATTTCTTAAAATGATTCCACTAATAAGGGGCATGATGTCTTTTCTCCTATTTTTAAACCTGCCGGGAAAACCTGGTGTTCAACCCGAACATTCCACCAGGGGTTCTCCCCGACCAAAAAATTTGCGCTTCATATCACCCTCCCCCTCGGTTTGGGTTTTTGGATTTTTTCTATTCCCCCTACATACAAAACTGCTTTACATTCCCTGGGAAAAGTTCCCCCGCAAAATGCCGAAAAGCCATCCCATATATTAACAAGTTCTTTTTTTTTAATGTCAGACAAATGCCTTTTTTTAAACCTTGTTTTAAAAGGGTTTGGACTAAAGACCCACATTTGTTTGGAAAAAGCTTTGTGCACTTATTACATAAAATTTTCATTTCTTGGGGTTTCAATTGATTTAATGTCCTAATTTTAAAAAAAATTCCCCCCGTTTTTGTTTTGGGGTGTAATCTCTTTTTGGGTCGCCCGTTAATTCAGGTTTAAAGCATTTTTTTGTGGGCCACAATTATATGAACC
The DNA here is from genome assembly GCA_025379985.1 of Phyllomedusa bahiana. Taxonomy (NCBI): domain Eukaryota; kingdom Metazoa; phylum Chordata; class Amphibia; order Anura; family Hylidae; genus Phyllomedusa; species Phyllomedusa bahiana. Next base: position 28,519 of record JAODAL010032818.1, read on the forward strand.
CTTGATTCTCAAACAATCGTTTCTTCTAGCATTACTACTAGATGTATAATAGCTGGGGGATAGCAAGTTAGCAAGTGTAGGAGCCTTCCTGGAAACAATTTTTTTTTTTTTTAACAAAAATTTTATTGAGAAGAAAGCATGGTAACTTTACAAGTTAAAAACGCATACTTTGCCGACAGGTTTTTCCATATCTGTACATTATCACACGCAAATATCCCACAGAATCTCTCCATTTTCATAAGTAATTCAAACCCACTCTGAACAGCCCATAAAAGTCCAACCTGTTAGGGAATCGAAGTAGTTAAAACAGTCTTAGATACCATTGTATTACCCAAAATCCCCCCCCCCCCCCCACCCCCCAATTTTTTTTCCTAACATAAACAACAATATGGGAAAAGTATGTCGACGTTGGTTTCGTTAGCCAAAATACCCCCCCCAAACCCGCGTCCCCTTGCAAAATTTAAAATAATTCCCCCTAGAGGAGTGGATATCCCCAAACTCCATCGACCCCCTCGGGCTATGTATCATCACCAATCCCAATCTCCCCAGCAGCCCGCCTTTTTTTTCCCTATAGTAGTAACCCGAAGTGCGAAGGGACCCACCCTTCTTGACCCTTCATCTGAAAAAGTTTTTACAATGTAGCTTTTCCATTTCCGGGAAGAATTTTTCTTTTTAATGTCTCTTATGCTTTTCTCCCTCAATCCTATCATCATAAAGAGTTTGCTTTTTTAGCACCTTATTTTTCCTTTGTCGGTCACTTTCTTTTTTTCCAATGTCTCAAGATGCACTTCTTCCCAAAACTAGAATACCTAGCCCCCTTTATGATTTATAAAGAGGGCCCTCAACCCCTTCTGACCTCCGATCTAGTATATAGGGGAAAAATAACCCCAAAGGGCCCCAGGAAAACCTCATGTTTCCACACCTTTTTAATGCAATACAATCCCTCCTCCCAAATTTTTTTTTTTTAACTTCGGACAATGCCAATACCATGAAACAAATCGTTTTTTTGCAGTTTGCTTTTTTGGACACCCCCCTCAATAATTGCGGGTGCATTTCTAAGGGGAAGATAAACGCGAGGTGGCCTTGTTGCTAGACGGAAAATACATTTCTCCCCCAATTTTCATTTATAATTTGTCGCTCTGATTTTCCCTACCCCCCTTATTTTTTGCTTGGCATCCGGGTCGTTCAACTCTCTTTCCCAGACGAAAGCAGTTTCCCTTAATCGGGCAAAATTTATCCCCCATTTTTTATGAACGAAGACAGGGAATCCAATTGTTCCTGTTGCCCTACGGTCATCGAATTTGGCCTGGGTTTCTGCCGCGCAAATTTTTTATGATCCCTTTGCAAAACCCCAAATTGCCCAAAATTGGTAAATTTGCTCCCCTCAAGCAAAACCTTTTCCCTACCCCCGGGCCAAGTCAAAATCATTGTCTTCCTTAGAATTAAGCCCCTCCTTTTGTCCAATATTTTTGTTTTTTTCCTTTCTTCAAAGAACTTTTTTTCCCCCCTCCGGGAAAAGGGAAGGCAATTCCCAAAGGGGGGGATTTTTTTGAAAAATACATTGGGAGTGTGACATTTTCCTTACAGTCCCTGTGGTATTGTATCCCTAAGTACACATTTCGTTTAAAATTGGGGGGAAGTCTCTAATCGCTGTGTGTAGAAGTGCTACCAATTCCCGGGCTACCAAAATTGCTCTACTTCAAAACCGAGAATGTTTGGGTCTCGTGGATCCAACTTTCCAGGCGCATCAGGCGCTAAATTAATAGCCGATATTAGGCATGTTTAATCCCCCCTCTGCTTGGGGGAAACAAGTTTTTATAGGCGATTCTAGGCCTTTTAGAATCCAAAAAAGGAAGTTTATGAAGGCGCCCTGTAGCTATAATTTCCTTTATTTTTCAATAAACGGTAAATTTTGCAGGGATATAGCAACGCGCAAAACTTATCATCTTCAAAACTGTGCCCTCCCCAACAGAATAATGGAAGTGACCCCACCTCTTCAATTCTCCGATTATTTTGAAAACAGGGGGTTATTTGAGATGAAAAAAAGGGCCTCCCCCACCTTTTTCCCAAATAAGGGTTGGAGGAACCCCCACCTGAACTTTTCCCGAGCTGGGCCCCCCCCCCCCCCCCTTTGGGTTCCCAAAAAAGCATGCTCTTAATACAAAATTTTGTAACCATCGGTGGCCAACTTGCTCAGGAATTCAATACCTTTCCCCAAGTGCTCCTTCGGTTTTTTCAGAAAGCATCAAACCATCTGCGAAGCAACATAGTTTAATTTTTCCTCCCACCCCCCTTACCCCTTCAAAAGCTTCGGGGATAAAATTCTGATTAGGGGCTAAAGGGGCTATTTTAATAACAACGGGGAAGAGGACATCCCCCCGGTCCCCTTTTGCAGCCTAATGGGTTAGAAGGAAGCCCGGGTATTCATCTATTTGCGGTCATTAAATCGCCTCTTTAAAGACCTGAATTCCCTTTGATGTTAAACCCTTGCCATCACCCATAAAGCCATGACCATTTGACATTGTCAAATCCCTTTTTTCGGCTCCAACCGCAAAAATGCTGACATTTGTTGGTACCTCTCGTCCCGCCAGACTATCCGGGAAACCGCTAGCACTTGTCTAATGTTCGCGACCCCCACCCCCCTTAAAAAACCATTTTGACTCGGACCAATTTAATTTGGGCAGTACGCTGCCAGTCAATTCCCTTTAATTTGGGCAAGATTTTTAATCTACTTTTTTATTAAGAATTGGTCGGAAAAACCCGGACAACTTTTCCCTCCCCTCTTTATGTAACACCGATTAGGCTGGTTGGACAAGCATCACCCTTTTTTTGTAAATTTATTTCCTCAAATACTTGTTTCAGAACGCCCCCATCCTTTTTGGGCCCATATTTTATAACCCCCCCCGGTTTCCGCCGGCCCGGGTTTATTACTAGGGATCCCTTTTATTGGGGTTAGCAATTCCCCATCTTTATTGGGGCATTGAGAATCCTAACCTTCCTCCCAATACTGGTAATTGCACTTTTTCAAGAAATACCAAGCGATCCGAGCCCTAAAATGTTCCTCCCTTACAATGTGTCTAAAAATTCCTTAAACACAGTGTTTTATTTGCTTAGGATCTGTCGTTTAGTACCTCTGGGTCTTTAACCCCATGGATTACTTTTGTTTTAAAAGGGCCTATTTTGGCCAATTTCTACAATTTCCCGATTTTTCCAAATTTGAAAAGGGAAACTGTTTTTTGATCACTATAAATTTTGTCTAATTTTTCTTGCCACCCCTCAAACTCTGTCTTTTCCCCTGTACCCATTTCTTTTTTCCTCTTCCTCAGGGCCCCCCAGAAAGTCAAAACAACCCAAAGAAGGTGTGCAGGGTTTTTAAAAGCGGGTCCCTCCCTGTTTCCCTTGATTGAGCGTGTAAGCCATTTCTCCCCCTCAGGGAAGCCTTGGCCTTTCCCAAAAACAAAAAGGGGTTATCCCTATCCCTTTTCATTGCCCCCGAACCCTTCCACCCCCCTTCAATAACTCAAAGCATCCCTCCTCCTTCAAAAGAAGTCCGGCATTCCCAAAAATTCGGGCCCCCGGGGGAAAGTGTCCTTGGGTTGTCAGTGTAATTGGGGCATGACAGAGATTACTACCTAGAAATCCGAGTCACCCCCTTTCCCACTAATTGTTTTTTCAAAAAAAATAGTCTATTCTCGACCAGGCATTCTCATGGAAAAAATTAGTCCTCCCTTCTGGGGTTACCATGCTCCATATGTCCCCATCCCTAAGTCAGCAATCCTTGTGGAACTATTTTCCCCTTGCCTCATTTCCCCACTCCTTTCCCCGATTTTTTCCCTCCCCTATCCTCACTTGTCTTTATTAACCCATTTGGGAAGTCCCCGCTACTATTATTTGTGCTCTCTATCTTGTACACTGCGCTTCCAATGTCTGAAAAAACCCTTTTCCTGCTTATTGGGCCATATACTTGTACACACTCAATCTCCCTGAGGGCGAGCCAAGGGGACTGCATAATCTACCTTCTCAATATGTTTTTCAAAAACACGAAAAATTGTGATTGTCTATTTTAAAAGGAACATCACCCCCTTTTTTATCAACCCGGAGAACCCGCCACTTCACTACCCACATTTTGCATTCTGTCCATAACTTTGGCCTTCAAATGTGACTCCTTTTAAAAATATCAAATCCCCTTTTTGTTTTTTCAAAAGACGCAAAACCATCCTGGCTTTTGGGGAATTTCCCCTTAACATTCCCCGAAATTACTTTCATTTCTCTTTTGGAGCTTGTCTTTTTAAATACCATAAATCAATGTACCTCTATTCCCCCCCTATTCCACTTCCTTTTGGGACCCCCTCCCCCCCCTCCCCCACACATTTCCAACGTAGGGAAATATTTCACTTTTCCTAACTCTAATAAACAATCCCCCTCCCCATGAAACCTATACCCAACCCAGAACCAGAACATCAAGATTTGGGTTCCTCTTGTTTCCGACATTTTGGACTTCACACCTCTCTCCCGTAAAAACCCACGAAGGACTTTTCCCCCCCCTTCTGACCACAAAGTTTTCCACTCAAAACCTGCCCCCAACTCTGTGTCCTTAAAGCAAGCTGTATAATTCTGGACCAATATACCAACATGACAACTCCCCCCCCCCCCCCCCCTTAACCCCACACACTGCCAGAAAAAGTACGTCCCCTTTAATAAAGTCATAAACAGTGATATTCTTCAAAAGATACCCCCCACCTCATTTAGGAAGATGACCCCCCTGCCCTTGGGGGTTATTTCAAAGGGGTACGGGGTTTTTTTCCCCAGTAGCGGGAAAATGGGGACTCCGGGAAGACCCTCTTAGGTAAGATCTGTTCTGGGAAGCCGATGTTTCCCGGGGCCCCACTCCTGCCTCCCGACAAGCCCCTTTTAAAATGTCCTTTTTGGAGAAGAAGAGTTTGACACCCTCTTTTTAAAGATTCGGAGAGTCCTATCCGGGTTGTCTCCCCATGTAGATACTGTTTCCCCTTCACCGGGATAGAACATAAATTGCCATTACTGTAAAAATCTTTTGAATACTGGAACAGAAAGCAAAAATATCTTTTTAAAGGGAAAAGATCCGTACAACTCCTGAGAATTTTTTTCCTTTTGCGCACCACCTCAGCAAGAAATCTTCGAAACAAAAATTCTGGAACCCCTGAGCACACCGGTTTCCTTCAAGCTTGAAGCCCCGATTTTGGCTGATTTTTCCGAAAAAACTAGAACTTGGGTATTACTTGTCTTGGGGCCTCTCTCGTTGGGGGCCCCGGGGAAGCAGCCCCCTTCATTCCTTGCCCCCTAGCCTGGCCCAGTCTATGGCCCTCCCAACCTTGCAAGGACTGGTTTTGCAGCACTTTTGTAACTCATTTTTCGCAGATATACATTTTTTTTTTGCGTTATAGATTCCGACAGGCCCCCAACCGAGATTATTTCTCCCTTTACCTTTTTCCCAATCCTCCACCTTATTCCATATTTCTTTTTCTCCTCTATTAAACCTTGACTTAGAATGGTGTAATTCATGTCACTTCTAACTCTGGACTCTCTCCTCCCCCTCGCTATTTCTTGTCCCATCTTAAAAATTTTCCGCTTGGATTTGATATGAAGAGGGGACGGGGTCGGCCATATGCTTAATGTCTGGAAAGGGCCCTTTACTATTCCCTAGCTATTTTTTTAATCAATCAGGGCCCATCCGTGTCTGCTAGTTTCTAGGTATCATCTTTAGATTGTGTACAGGCAAATCACTGGAGAGGTGGGCCTGGGGATTTTGGGTAGAACACACAGGTTTTGGTCTTTTTCTGGGCCCTTGTACTCTGTAGATTTTGCTTTATTAGCTTTCCCCATGCGGGAAATAAAGCTCCACAAGGTTTAATACCAGTAGACCTTGCCAGCTCCTCCCCTTATGCTGAACACTTTTAAGTATTTGCTACCTCCCCCAAGCTTCACAAAGAGGTTCGTTAATTTCCACTTTCCACAGATGGCGCTATGAGGGTAAGCATGGGGTGGTGGACTTCTTTCACTTCTTTTCATAACTTCTATGTGAGCTACCAGCCTCTCGTGGGGATTCAATATTTTTTTGAGAAGGAGGTACAAGCCTCTATACTAGGAGCAGAATTGGGAGCTGAGGGGCTTTATTATCCCCTTTTGAAAGAGCTTCAGGGCTCCTTCACCTCTGCCAAACACAGTCCCTTTGTTCTCCCCCCCCCTCCGTGTTCACTGGTGGGTATTTAAGGGGGGTGCTTTAACCCCACCTTCACACTGCCACCACTTTAGAGCTTCCCTTCCACAGGGCGAGCTCTGTAGGCCCCAGATCATGGGGCAAAATACAGCAATTTTCAATCGGGTGCCGCCGCCCTTCTTGGCCCAAATTTCCCGCCACCCCACGCTTCCCGCCTGCGGCTCCCTCCAGCTCCCCCGCCCTTTCCCACCCCCGCTCCTCTTTCTCTCGCCCATGCCGACCCCCTCACCTCCTGCTTGTTTTCGGCCGACTGCTCCGGGGGCTATAAAATTCCGCACCTGGGCTTTTCCCTTGGTGATTAGCCCGCTGCGCTTCTCTCCCTCCCGCAGCGTCCCCCGTCTTCTCCTCCGGGATCGCAACTTTTGCCGGGAGCTTCTCCTCCTTTTCTGAGGCCCTGGGGCAGCTGAAAGACACTGCTTTGCCCGCTTCTTCCTTTTTTTCAGCGATTTCCGAGTCGGGAAGCAGGAGCTCTTTTCTACTGCTCACATCCTCGGCGCCGGAACCGGGAAACCCACAAATTTTATTTTTGGTTATTTAAAAATATTTCCATGTTGGCGTTTTAGATAAAATTTGGAAATTCTTTTTTTTTTAATCAACAAACTCATGAATTGCGGACTTAAATAGTGGGAAAAAGAACACTAGTGCATTTTAAAGGGGCATTGTTTCTCGAATCCACACTCCCTACTTTTTTAGGTTTAAGTAATGCGTCCCTAGGGATTTGTGCCATCCTATTTATAGCCTTATCTAATTGCTTTTGTGTATATCCCCTATTCTTTAATCTTTCTATTGCTAGTTTAGAATGTTCCAAAAAAATAGTATCCGTAGAGGAGTTTCTCTTAAGGCGTATTAATTCTCCTAAAGGAATATTATTAATAATGTGTCGGGGATGTGAAGAATTGACCTTGAGTATCTTTGCTGTATTTTTCCTAAACGGTGTCACCAATATCTCCTGTGCTCCCGTTCTTGTTAAGGTCACATCCAAAAAATTAATTGTATTTTTATCCCAGTGAGAGGTGAATTTCAAATTAAATTCGTTATTATTTAAATAGTCTACAAATTTTTCCGTGGAAGGCCCATCCCCCTCCCACACCAGGAGGAGGTCATCTATATATCTACCATACCACCTGATGTGGGAGGAGAAGGGGCAATCCAACGAAAAAATGAAGAGTTCTTCCCATATACTCATATAGATATTGGCCAAAGCTGGTGAACATTTTGCACCCATCGCTGCTCCTTGTTTCTGTAAATAAAATTTATTGTCAAAAGAAAAATAATTATGATGTAACAGAAACTCAACACTGAGAATTATAAATTCATTGATAGCCGGAGAATACTTACTGTATTTTTTAAGAAATTGTCCCAATGTAACCAACAATTTGTCATGTGGGATTGATGGGTATAATCCTACTACATCACTTGTAAGCCAGGAAAGATTTGTCTGCCAAGGAATTTTATTCATAATAGAGACTAAACTTTTTGTGTCCTTTATGTAGCCTGGAATTACCAGGACTAGACGTTGAAGTAAGGGTATCCATCCAGTCCCCCAAATACTCTGTCAAGGAACCAATACCACTTATTATGGGTCACAGTGCTGGAGGAAAAACTTCCTTATGTATCTTAGGTAAAGAATGTAGTATAGGTGTTTGAGGGAATTGTACAAACAATTTGTCAGCTAACTTTTCTGAGATAGTCCCCATGTAAATTCCTAGGTCCAAAAGATTTTTCATATCATTTTGTATTTCTAAGGTGGGATTTGATTGTATTTCCACATAAATGCTAGAATCTTTAAGCAAATTTAAATTCAAAATTTTGTATAGACCTGCGTTCATGAGGACCACTCCTCCCCCTTGTCAACTGGTCTAATGATAAGATCCTGATTTTTCTGTAATTCCTTAAGGGCTTTACGCTCACTCTGACTGATGTTGGAATAATTATTTTTACATACTTTATTAATTTTCCCATGGAGTTCAGAGAGATCCCTCTCAACACTTTCTTGGAATTGATCCAGACCCAATGGTCTGGATTGAATAGGGTAAACATGCTCATTTTTTTCTCTGAAATACTGGACAAGATTCAAACTCTATTTGGGCTGTCTCACTTTCTAACTGTCTTAGATATGTTATGTTACAGGTTTCTTCATAACTTCTGTATGTATCAAAAAGATCGATATGAGCATTACTCTCTACGTTAACTGATGTTTCTAAAGTAGTAAGAGCATCTGAAAAATTATTTTTTATTGTCAAAAGACGTGCAAACTTATTGACATCCAATAAAGTCCGATAAAGATAAAAGTTAGTGTAGGTTAAATCCAAGCCCCCTTTTGAAAACAAGGGTTTTTTTGGGGTTTTCTGAGACTTATAACTCGAAGGTTGATTACGGAAGGGGTCTTTTAACTGAATCTTTTCAGCATCCCTTGGTTCCTGCTTGGCTTCCCCCCGCCTCTCCTTTGGCGTTTTTTGAACTACTTTTCTGTACGTTTCCTCTGATAACCTTGCTTCTTGTTTTAAACTTAGTTCCCCAAATTTGGGGACATATCGATTTTCTTCAATGTTGAAGGTTCAAAGAGCATCAGTGTTGTTCAGATCTGCAAAAAACACTTTTCCCCCTATTGCGGTTTTATGTAGGGGCGAATATCCTGCTGTTTCAGTATGGAAAAAGCCTTTCTCAGAAACCAGCTATAAACCCTTTTATTACATAGTCCGGGGGTTTTCACAAATTTTCTATTTTTATTTTGTAATATAATACTTTCCAACTTTTCCAAATTTTTGTTAATGTTATCCTCCAATTCTTTATATTTTTGGGATGTTTTAAAGGGTTCTATAGTTGTTTTTGTCATGATTTCTGAGTTAATCTCCATTAGTTTTTGCTCTTGTGTTTTAATTAAACTGCTTTTAAATTTAAGAACAATCACTAAGGATATTTTGCCATTCAATGTTAAAATCTTCCCCATACTGGGACGTACAATGTTTTTTAATCCTCAAACCTCTGGGGATCATTCTCCTTTCCACATAGGTTTGTAAGGTTGTCGCTCCCCCCCAAATTTAACCTTTAGCTGGCCCCAGCTTGTCACCCCCTACTGAGTTTACGCCCCTCATGGGGCCTTTAATTCGCAGCCAGGGCTTGTGGGGGTCGGCAAGCCAACTCCGACTCCCCCAATTTCCCAAACCTCTGACCCCTCATACCGGCCCAAGTTTAAGTGAAACTTTACTGTAGTAAAACGGTTACCGGCTTTTTATCATTTAGAACAATAATCAACTATTTAGGTAAACAACACGACAACAAAAGGGGAAAATGTTTTGATCTTTTAATGTGTAGAAGAGACCTGGGATCAGAAATTTTGTCAAGAAAGCTTGAATCTCATTCATAGCCCCAGAAAAGGATTCAGTAGTCGGAAAAAAAAAGGGAGATTTTCCCCAAAAATTTGCAAAAAAATAAAAATTAAAATTTGAATTTTTTGGGGGGGAAAAACGAACTCAGTTTTCCAGGAAAGAATCTGCAGAACTTTAAACAGAGCTAAATACTTGAAGTCAAATTTTTTTATAAGATAGGGAAAATGACTGTATATAAAAATTTCCTTTGCACGCATCAAACAAAACCGGAAACCAACTTATTTAAAAATTTTTGGGGGAGTCGGTCCTTTTTTATACGACTCCGACTCCTGCAAAATAGGCTCTGACCCAAAGCCCGCTCGCAGCTGCCACAGTAAATTTCGAAACCCCCACGGGGGCATTTTAAAAGGGAAAGACGGAGGGGGGGAGCTCTCCCTGTTTTGTACCACCGTCCCACTTTCCGGGGGGGCTAAAGTTTCTCCCTACCTTTTCCCTGTCCTTTATCCCTGTAAGCTAAAACCCTGATGAAAAATTATATCGAAAAAAATTTTTTTTTTTGACAAAACTTCATCTGTCAGGGTTACGTATTTTTTTTAAGCTGCTGCACCAGAAAAAGGGGAAACAAATAAAACACGGCGTAATGGGGGGTCATTTTTTTTGGTGTATTTCGCTTTAATACACCCGACATACACACCGCCGAAATTTTTCAAAATTTTCACAGCTTTTTCTACACCAGTACATTAATAAAAAGAAATTTTCGAAATTTTATAAAACTATAATAAAAATTAAAAAAAATTTCAATTTAATGAAAAATTTTATCATATAAAATATATAATATCCCAAAAATAACTTCTATATAAGGTATTTAAAGGGGTGTTATCGTTTGAGCTGCTCGTGCTGTTCAGCTAATTTTTTTCCCCAATTTGATTTGGGAAAATCCCAGGGGCGTGCCCTTTTCCTCCAAGGAGGCGGGGCTCCCCTCACTAAAAGAACTGTGGCCCTATCATTTTGTTTAAAGCGGGGGTTCAAAGGTTGTTTTGGATAAAACGGCCCCTGTAGCCTCCGCCTGCTTATGTCGCAGCCTTGGGGCTCCAAACACAGCAAGCACCGGGCCCAAAAGTTTAGTTTACACAAACCAACTAAAACCAGCACTTTTTATTTCTAGTTTTTCACCCAAAATTTGGAAACTGAAAACCCGGGGCAGAGATTTTTTACTCAACAACAAATGTCAGCCCCAAGTAAAAAAACCTCGTTCCTGTCATTGACGTAGTGAAAAAAAATGTGGGGAAAGAAAAATTGGCTTTGAGAGAAGGCCCTTTTCACTTGTAACAAACGGGGGCGGGGTGGCTAGGGGAAGAGCACAGTATTAGAGAAATTTTTTAAACAAAAAAGGGGGTTTTGGCGTTCAAAGTCCCTCACGGGGAAATATATTTTTTTTTTCCTCCCCTAAATTTTTCACAAGGGAAAGAGGCCCTTAAAATAATATGTTAATCTCTATAAAAAAATTATACACATAAAATAGCTCCCCAAAAACATTTCCCACCCCAAAGAATACAGGGCATTGTTCACAAAATTTTAAAGTGCTTGGGTGATTTGAAAGGGATGGGACACTATATAGGGGAATTGTGTGTGAAATATGAATAAAATTAAGATTTTCCCCACATAATTTTCATATTTTAAATAGGGTTAAAAAATTTTAAAGAAAAAAACCCCCCAAAAAAACCTATTTATGGGGCTTGAACCCCCCAACCTCTTTTTTCCCAAAGGGTTTAATCACCAAAGCACTCCCAAACTATATAAAAAATTTTTTACGGGATGCAGTGTTAAAATCCTTAGTTAAACACAAACAGGGGGAGACTTTTCATAAGGGGCGGGGTTTTGCATTAATCTGGGGAAACAAACGCCTTTTTTTTCCAAAGTAGCACCAAAGGGACTGGATCTATGAGGAGTTAATAAACCTCTTGGCAAAAGCCCCAAAAACACCAGAAAAATTGCCCAAAACATTGACCCTAAACTGGGAATGTACATAGGGGCCGGGAATTTGGGGTTCACTATCGTTTTTTAAAACACTAAAGGGGGGGAGTAAACAAAAGGGGTTGCGGGCACCAACCCACAGCGCAGGGGGCGGGGCCCCGGGGCGTTTCCTGTTCTGGGGGCGTATCCCAACAGGCTGAATGAAATGTCAGCCACCAAATAAACAGGCAGGGGGGGGGGGGTGTCTAGGGTGCAAAAACCCGAGCAGGGGGCGGTCGACCAGCAACAGCAGAAATAGAATACAAAAATTACAGAAACTTCCTTATATCTGCAAAACCCAAAGGGTGACAGAGGTAATGGAAACCCCAAAATTACAAAAGTGCAAAATTTTTTATGTCCCCAAAATCGGGGAATGATCTTTGTAACAAAAAACCCCTTTAATTTTCCATAAATCAAAAACCCTTTTTTTAACTTTAAAATAAACCACTGATGTTTTTAAAATTTTTTTAATTTTTTAACTACATTAAATTTGACATTTATTTTTAGGGCCTCACCCTTTTTTCAAGAGACAGAAAGAGAAGGGCAAAACCACGGGTTCTTGCGGGGACCTGGGGGTCCACCAAGCGGGAATCAGTACCATAGCTTCAAATTCACTGAAAATGCTATTCTAATGACTTTTCTTTTTTTTCCAAGGCTGTCTACACCCTATAAACGTTTTTTTTTTTAATTTTTTTAAAATACCCCTAAGTTCCGAGGGGCACAAAAACACAAAAGCAGATGCACTGAACTTTAGAAAACCATTGAAAAAAGGGGCCCCCGGGGGCTTTTGGAGTGGAAAAAGACCAAAGCCCCCGCCCCAATCCTCCATTTCCCAAACCTTCGACTCCTGACACCCCTCATACACGGCGCATTTTTTAAATTTGTTTAACTTTACGTAGCCCCTAAGAGTTTTTAAGTGATGTCATAGATAGGCCCCTTTTTCAAAATATTCAGGGAAATGTCTAATAAGGGGGTATCCCCCAAAAGGGTTTGGGCGCATAGAAAAATTGGTGCCAATATTCAAAAAGTAATCCAAAAAAACTAAAGGCCAGTAAGCTTAACCTCGTTTGGGTAAAATGTTTGAAGGTTTTTCTCAGAGAGGGTATCCTGGAGTATCTCACTGAAAAAAAATTATAAAAGCCCTTCCAGCATTGGGTTTATGAAGGATCGGGCCCCCGTCAGACTAATCTCATCAAACTTCTATGAGGAATCAGTGCTAGACTGGATCGGGGGGGGGAAAGGGGGCCCCCTGGAAAGTCATATATCTAGATTTTTCCCAAAGCATTTGATACGGTGCCAAAAATAAAAGGTTGTTTAAAAAAAAATGAAAGCTTGACTGGGGGAAAATTTTTGCAAGGGGTAAGAATTGGGCCCCTGATAGAAAAAAAAGGGTTTGTAATTAAGGGGACAGAACTCAGAAATGGGTCGCTGTTTAAAAAGGGGGTACCCCAAGGGTTTAGTATGGGGCCCTATCCTCTTTTAAAATTTTCCAAATTTAAAGATCCTTTTCACAGGGGGAAAACCAGTAGAATACCCATCTTTGCAGACCCATACTAATTCCCGTAAAGTAATCAACCCCCAATTTAAAAGGTAAAAGGGTTTTTACAAAGGGTCTGGGTAAGTTTGGGAAACCGGGCAGGGAAATGGGCAGATGAGGTTTTAAAACTGAAAATGCCAAAGGGTTTTGCACAAGGGGGAAAAGAAAACCCTTTTCAAATTACATGTTAAATGGGAAAAAAACCCCGGGGAAAAGTGACATGGAAAAAGGGCTTGGGGAAAAATGGGGAAAAGTAAACCTTAAATTTTTGCAGCCAAATGCAGGGGAGCAGCAACCAAAAAACAAATAGGAAAACATGGGGTGCATTAAAAAAGGGGCATAGAGGAAAAATGATGAGAAAAATTATTCCCCCCATTATACAAGTCACTGGGTTAAAACCCCACATGGGAAAATTGTGAACCCGTTTTTTTTGGGGACCATTTCACAGGAAAGCATTGTAGAGCTTGAACCCGGGACAAAAGGGGGGGCAACAAAAAAATAAAAGGGCTGGGTGGGCTACAGTCCCAGAAAGATTAAACAAAAATTAGGGGTTTTTTTAAATTTAAAGAAAAGACGGCTTCGGGGGGACAAAAAATTGTTTAAATACCTCAAAAGGGCAAAAATAGAGATCTCTCCCCCAAAATTTATTTTTACAAAAAGGGGGTGGAAACTAGAACAAGGGGGCATCCTCTACGTCTTTAGAACGAAAATTTTTACAAAAAACATAGAAAGGGATTTCTTTTCTGAAAAAGAGTGAGACTATGGGAAATTTTCTGCCAAAGGGACTGGTCCCTGGTGAATTCAATAACCCCAGTTTAAAAAGGGTTTGGGGCAAATTTTTTTTGGAGCGTAATAAAATAACCAAAATTACAGTGACAGGTTCAAAGGGGAAAGGGTTTAAATTTATCCAAAGGGGTTTTTCTGATTGCCAGATTGAGTCAGGAAGGAAAATTTTTTTCCCCAAAAAGAGGACAATTGGGGTTCTTCCTCATTGTGGGGTTTTTTGCCCTTTCCCCTGGGTCACCCCCTAGCACAAAAGGGTGAACTAGATGGCCCACTTTTTCTTTTTTTTTGCCTTACAAACAAAGAAACCCATAAAAAGATAAAAAATCAGGGGGTTTTTCACCCTTTTATAAAAATCAAGCTATTTAGGGAAACAGACCCGACAAGCAAAATTTTATCTTTTGAACTCTGGTGGTAGAGTTTTAAGAAAAAGCTCTATTTTATCCAAAATCCATTTTGCACCAACCCTTGGGAAAGTGTAGAAGAGACCTGGGTTTAGAATTTTAGGGCAAGACAAGCTTAAAGCGTCCCAAAACCCCGAAGGATTCAGGGAGTATTGAAAACCAAAAGGTTTTATTTCCCCAAAAAATAAAAATTAACATTTAGATTTTTAGGAGCAAAAAAGTAACAATGCAGTTACCCGGAAAGAATCTGCAAAAACTAAGCAAAGCTAAAAACTTCAAGTCCCAAAATTTTTGTATAAGAAAGGGAAGAAAGACTGTATATAAAATTTCAGTACCTCATGCACAAAACGTAGTGGAAAGGGGAGATAAAGGAGCCTGAAAGGCCCCTTTACCCCGGCTTATTTGCCCCAAAGGAAATTTGGGGCCGTAATTTCCCCGCCGGATTTGCGCTTCCAAAAACGGCGCCAATCCGTCGGAGTATTACGGTAATCCACTGCTTTTCCAAAAGAAACAGTGGAATTTCCCTCGCTCCCCCCCGCTCGGCCCAAAAACCCCGCGGGGGGAAAAGTGACATGCACATTATTTTTTCGGCGCGGACCGCCGTAAACAATGCATTGTCAAGGGGGGCCGGGGGCGGGGCCCCCGCCGCCTCCGGCCCCGTCCCCCCCCGTTTTAAAGGCGGGTTTTGCGCTCAATAAGGCGCAAAAATCCGCCGTGAATAAGCCCCTTTTAACACGGCCTAAGTCACAAGTTCAAAAAATTGTTACCATTTTGCTTGTCAGTGTAAAAATATATTTATTGGATATGATTTTAGAACACAAAAAAATTGTAAATAATGCAAAACACTGCAGGAACATTTGCGGAGTCTCTGAATTTGTTCAGAGAAATAATATTGCCTCCATCAGATCCTGCATACATGACCTCACATCTGATCTCATTATTTTCAGGCTAGAGAACGGCCTCTCTACACTAACTTGGGTTGGTGGCAAAGCGGTGACCACATGGTCAACATTTCTAAAAACATCAGAACGGCCTCTCTACACTAACTTGGGTTGGTGGCAAAACGGTGACCACATGGTCAACATTTCTAAAAACATCAGGTTATAAAGGAATTGCCTCAGCCACAGTTAGTTTTGATGAACGGTTGAACTCTTCTACTTCTTTGAAAGCAGGTGAAAAATTTTGCTCAAATTTGTTTGCCATGGGAGCAGAATATTTTCGCCTGGGGCCGTGCTTTGCCTGCTCCATGTCATCACTTAGGCTATGTTCACACGGCTTAACTGCGGGACGTAATTACGCCCCGCAATTACGGCGTGTGGGCGGGGCGGGAGTGAGCAGGGGGCCGGCACTTCGCCGGCCCATTGACTTGCATTACCAGCGGCGTATACGCGTCGCTGGTAAATCACATGTCAATTATCTCCCCGCCCGGCGGTTCACCGAGCAGGAGAGGAGACATAATCCATAGTTCTCTATGAGAACTGTGGATTACCGTAAATGAATGGGCCGTTTTCCAGCCCGTAATTTGTGCACTTCGGCGCGTAATTACGGGCTGAAATACGGCCCATTTTAAGCCGTGTGAACATGGCCTTACACTCCTGCTAAATAGGCACCGACTCTGACTCCACAGCCCTGGCATAAACTGTGTGACAGGTTCCCTTTAAAAAAAATCTTGGTTCACTCTAGACTACCTGTACGAGGTTCAGTAGAGTGAAGGGAGGGTTGGGCACTGTGGCCAATCTAGTTGCATTATGACCATTTGAAAGTGACCTAACAAGAAAATCCTGTTGATTTTGTATACATATCCAATTAATCTGTTTAAAATGTGAGCATTATTGCGAGTTATTTTGGTAAAAATATATAAATGTGATATAACTATAAAAGTATATGCAACTTTTTGCAGAATTTGAAAAAGTTGTTTGTTAGTTCTATGAGCAATTACTTTTTTTTTGTTGTTGCAGGATTAAAACATGAGTGGAAGAGCCAGAGCAAGGGCACGTGGAAGAGCAAGAGGTCAGGACCCGGAACCACCTGGAAAGGTGATTTACTATATTTTGTAAATCCATATACTTGTGAATTAGGGCTGGTTCACATCTGCATCAGAAATTCCATTCAGTGCCTGTTGTGTGTCTGTTATAACAGAAAAACATAGTGCAGAGCACACTATTTGCTTACATCATTTTAATTTTTTTTTACGGAATCTTTTATTGAGGTTCTGAACTGAACATATGATTGTTCCTGATGAATGCTTTTACCAGTATTGCATTTTTATTTTAGATTTAAGAAAATTACACGCTTGCAGCCAAATATGCAACTTAGATGAAACTTTTAAAACTTTCTTGATTAACCCATTAAGGACGCAGTCTTGACCTCTCTGACAGCCCCATTTTTGAAATCTGACATGTGTCACTTTGTGTGGGAATACCTATCCATGTGATTCAGAGAATATTTTCTCATGACACATTGCGATTTAAGTTTGATCCATGCAATCTTTGTGAAAAATTTGTTTCCGCATGCAAGACAGTTATAGCACACAAAATAGTTTATTACTAATAATTACCGTAAGTCTACTTTATATTGGTATATTTTTTTTAATGTATTTAGCATTTTATAGGAAGTCAGGAGTCTTACAGGTTTAAAGAATTTTTTTAGGGACTACTTCAGATGTGGAATTGAGAAGCTTATATGTTAGTCAGCCTCATAAATCACCCCATTTAAGAAACTACCCCTTAACACCTTCCCGACACAGGATGTATGTATACGTCCTAGCGGGAAGTGCGTTCCCGCAAATGGACGTATGCATACGTCCTGGCGATCCTGCGGGCTTCTGAGCGAGCCGCGCACGATCGCGACATGGGACCAGCGGTATATTACCGCTGGCCTCATGCCGCATCCCCCCCGGCCGGAGCACACGCTGATTAACGCTTTATTACCGCAACCTGTCATGGTTTCGATAATGAAGCCGCAGGCAGGAGGAGTGAGCTCCTGCCTGCTTCCCGCAATGCCGCACTGTAGTGCAGCAGCGATTGCTTACCAGACCCACCCGGAAGTAAAGTCAACTTCCCTGGGTCTACGTAGTGACGGTCATCATGCCCACAATGCAATGTGGGCATGATGACTACAGTTGTCCATGGCGACCAGTTACACAGCAGCAGCTTTTTGACTGGTCTGCTATAACAGCAATCTGACATTTCTGTTCCAAATCCCCTATGGGGAAAAGTAAATAAGAATAAATGAAAATAATGGGGAAAAAAAAAAAAACACAAAAATAAAAAAAAACACGACATTCCCTTTTCCCCTACCCTTTACAAACCCAATTGCCCCAAAAAAAATCAAAAATAAATAAAGACCCATATTTGTATCGCCCCTGCGTAACGACCCACCCTAGTCATATTAATTAAACCCGACAACTCATCCCTGTGGATTAAACCCTAGTTACGGGCGGATTGGAGCCGTACTGCAGCGCAAATACGCCGCTATGGCCCAATCCGTCCTAAAAAGCCGTGTGAACAGGGCCCTTTCATTATCAGATTTTTCAACACTATGAAAATGTGGCACTTGTAA
>JAODAL010032819.1:0-46400 GCA_025379985.1 Phyllomedusa bahiana
TTTCTGTAACTGTTTCGGTGTCATTGCTGAAAAAAACGCTTTTCTCATCTGTGTAATTTTTTAAATAGCTGTATTGCACGGGGTGGGGCCCCATTTTTTGAAAAAGACCTTTTGTATTTAAAAATTTGGGAACAGACTTTTTTGTAGTAACTTTTGGGTTTGTATTTCATTGGTGAAAAAACCCACCTTTTGTTACTGTAAATTTTTTAAAATACTGTATTCCCACGTGGTAGGGCCCAGTTTTGTTCAAAGACCCACCTTGTATTTAAAATTGGATACAGAAAATTTTAGAAACTGTTGGAGTATTTCATTGGTGCAAAAACCACCTTTTTTTACCGTATCTTTTAAATACTGTACGCACTTTGGTGGGGAACCATTTTTTTTTCAAATGCCATTTTTTACGCCAATTTTGAGAAAAAAAAATTTAAAATAACGTTCTCATTTGTTATGGCTAAAAAAAACCAAATTTTCTCCCCATGAAATTTTTTGAATATTTATTGCCTGGGTAAATCTCAGTTTGGCGCAGATAGCACATTTGTATGATGGTTTCTTGAAAACATAAATTCCTTCCTACGGGGGCAGTTTTAAATCCCTGGGACTGAAGAAGAACACTGTTGTTTTGGGTCTTAGGGTTTTTTCCACCAACCGCATTTCACAGATTTTTTTGAAAAAAAATTCTGTTTCTAATCCTATTGGTGTTGGAAATTAGAGGGATTTAAAAATACTTGTTTTGCCGTCTTTCAAAAAGAGACTGCAAAAACTCCCATACCTTTTTTTAAATTTTAATCTTTCTAAACAGGGAGTAAAAACAGGTGGAAAAAACCCCCGGGGGTGGGCAGCCTTCAGTCCCTGTTGCTTGTACCCGAGCTCCGGATGCAAATGTCGGGACGGGGAAGCCCCACCTTTTGATGATGATGATGACAAATTTGCTGACCCCAACGTGGTCTTTTAAAGCAAAAATTTGTTTGCGAGCGCTTCATACTGGACGAGGCGGAGACGATGGGGGTAGTGTCGTAGGGGTACCACCTAAAAAAGGGGGGGGGCGGTTGCACAAGTCCTTTGAGATTTTTCCCGGCACCATGCTCAGCGGAAACCCGCTCCCTGCTTTCGCCCGAAAGGTCCAGGGCCTCTCAAGCCGGGGCCTTTTTCGAGAAAACCTTGTTTCACCCACGATGTCATATGCCCTTTGCTTTAAAATCACAGTAGAGGGAAAATCTTAGGGTCAAACCCAAACCCCCAAACAGTAAGTCACATGCAGCGAATGCAATTGAAATGGGGGGAACACTTGGCCAAAAAAGGCCACACCAATCCTGGGCTTCCAACCACTGTCACACCCTCTGTCTCTAAAAAAACAGAGAAACAATCCCACAATGCAGGGATAAGTACCGTTCCCCAAAAACACTTTAACTATATCAGATAGGAAGAAAAAACAAAAAAAATAATTTTATTAAATATATGATTAAAATGTAAACACCAGGCCCAAAAAACAAAACAAGGAGTGACTCAATAAAAAATCCCACAAAGTCTAAATAAAAACCCAAACCTGTAAAAAAAAACGGGATGATGTCCCAACAAGAACGCCCCCGCCGGAAACCCTAACCCTTACACTAATCTGACCCCTAGCACCCCATGTCCCAACATGTTACAACCCTCCCAAGAAGTCAAAAAATGGTATCCTCAGGGGACAATTAATAAAGGGAGAAGAAAATATAAAAGGGGGGTCATAAAATCTAAAAAAGGGTATTACAGAGTATATAGTCACTAAAAAAAACGGGGTAAAGAGACAGGGGTTGGGGAAAAGTCCCCAAAAATACCACCCCACACACTCAAATAACCCCCAAATTTGTGCACAAAAAAAAGTAAAATAGCACCCAAAAAAGAATGAAAAATACCAAGGAGTGTGGTATCAATAGCCCAGAAAAGATAATTGGACTCAAATAAACTTTTCAAGGAGACTTAAACCGCACAAGGGGAAGTGTCCCCCGAAGTGATTGTCTCAATAAAAAGACACTCACTGATGCCAAATACAGTGTCCGACACTTACAAAACATGGCAATATGCCTAAAAAGGACAAGTTTACTATAAGACAAAGGGAGATAAAAACTCATAATTTTTGAGAAAGACCATCAATTTTCCAAAAAGGATAAAGGGAAAAAGAGAATGTGGAAAGAAATCCCTGCAAGTCCTTCCACAGATGTCCGGTAACGGTAATCAATGACTAAATTTTGGGGGGGTCCGGCGCGATACACACGGGCCACGGCGCCTGGCACGTTCCCAACACTGTCCCGGAAAGCCAGTATGGCCCCGCGTGTCCCACACTCCGGAACACTTTGAGAGACGCTGAAGGCCTTCAATCTCGCGCCCCTCTAATCACATTCCTGATTTCCCCCGGGCCCATGTGACCCAAAACCCCCCCCTAGCAACAGTCAAATCAGCTAGGCCCCCCCAAGCTCACAGCTAACACACTATGCAGTGTGCAGCTGATTAAAGGGCCCCCGGGGTGCAAATCAACAGTGGTATTCAAAAAAAACCACTGGATTAAAAAAAAGGGAAACAGCAACATTTAAGACTGATTAGATACCCCAAAAACCCAGGGAACAGCAAAGGATATAAAAAGCAATGCACTAACAAAGCAAAAGAAAAGAGAAGAAAAAAAAAAAGAAAAAGTAGGCAAACCCAAAGGGGGATGTTTTCACAATAGATCGTTGAAATAACTGTATAATATACAATAAACAACACAGGCATTTGAACACAGAACGAATGCTTATTCCTCTAGGATGAAAATGTTAAAGGGGGGAAAAAAAAAAAAACATTCTGGAAATGAAATCCTCTAGATGTAACTGCTATAATCAACGGACCTTTCACCCCAAAAGGACGTATGTTTTCAGCTCACAACCAAAACTTTTTCTTAATATTTTTTATTATGTCCCCTTTACATATGGTAGTTTTTAATGTTTTCAATCCCAATCCATTCGGGAAATTTTGTTGCGCCGTTATGATGAAGCCATACATGTTTGGCTTCGGGTGTATCCCTCTGATGCCTCACATCCCCGAGGGTTCGCAGACCCACGACACAGTTGGGATTTCTTGCCGACATATTTCACCCCGCAGACGCAATTGACAAGTAAAACCATGTTAGTTTTACAGGGATAAAAACGCAATGTAAACATTTTTTTTCTTGTCTGTGTCCTCAAAAGTGGAACTTTTCTCCATTTGGGACATCGATGCATCTCGACACCAAAAAAACCCTTTAGGTCTTTTGAGCCAGTTTTCGGTTTGTTGTCTAAAAAAAATGATGTCACGAGACGATCTCGCAGATTCCTACCTTTTCTATAGGTAATCTGCGAGGTCACCTTTATGTCCCTTAAATGCCCCTCACCCCATTTAAAGAAGGGTACCAATGGCGGCGTAAAATTTCTCGCACCTCATCGGGGCGTTTAAAAAGTGCCTATTTCGTGTCGTTGATGGGTTTTCCCCCCTTCTCTCCCATTAGGGACAATAGGCCCTTCTTCCCTTAAAGGGCGTTGCGATATGCTGCTGCAAAACCGTCTGGGTTTACCCCTTTCCTGGAACCTTTTTCCTGAGATCCACTCCCTGCTCAGCAACTCCTTCCTTGTGGAGCAGTTCCTTAAGTTTAGGTACGGGCCACGGGGTATCCCTCTTGAGGGACAGAGATTACTGTCCACCTCAAAAGTGAGTTAGTAGAATTT
The DNA here is from genome assembly GCA_025379985.1 of Phyllomedusa bahiana. NCBI lineage: Eukaryota > Metazoa > Chordata > Amphibia > Anura > Hylidae > Phyllomedusa > Phyllomedusa bahiana. The sequence goes on from JAODAL010032819.1 coordinate 3,711, forward strand.
GGTTTCTAAAGATACTCGGACCAATTCACCTGTAGAAGATTTGGAGATTGTACATCAAAAAAGAGATCGATTCAATATTGATCTCTGATGTAAATCTGAGGCCTAGAGTGTTGCGTTTAATTTCATTCAGCATCCCTGAAATTTTCCGTAGTCCCGTTCCAGATGATTAAAACATCATCTATGAAACATGCCCAAAGGGCAATCTTATCAAAAAAGGGGGGGTGGCTGCTCCCCAAAACACAACCGTGGTCTCCCCCACCGGGGTAAAATTTCGCATAACGGGTGCAGTGGGATCCCCATGGCCGTACCCCAGGGGTGGAAGACCCCTTACCGTCAAATCAAAATAATTTTCGTGTCACAGAACCGCAAAGTTCAATCACAAATTTATTTTGCAGATCAAATTGACAACCCCTGATTTAAAGGGAAAAAAAAGAAGCCTCGAGGCCAAATCGTGGGTATAACGTAACAAGGACCACTCAAACTTTCTTAATATGTATTCCACCCCCCAAAGATACCATCCAGACTTTAAAAGGGGATCCCTTTGTGTCTCTGTTTAAGACGGTAAAGTTGTACAACGGGGACAAAAATTTTGTCCACGTATACCCCAAAATTCGGGCCCCGGGGGTCCAATACCCGACACGATTGGGGCGCCTTTAAGGGATTGGTGCCCTTATGTATCTTTGGGGGACCTTAAAATGTATAAGTCGGAAATTTTGGGAGAAGAAAATTAAAATTTGGACTCGTCTATAAGTTCGTTTCTCATTGTTCAATTAGAAGTTGTCTAAGTTTCCCGCGTTATACTTCCGTGGGGGTCACTTTGTAAATCTCTACATGACCTTCCCAGAGGAGGTATCACACAATTTCAATACTGCTGCGTCCATGATTAAATGTTTCCCCCCTTGTCGGGTGGGGTTTTAACAAATCATGGGCCTCTCAAGTTTGAGTAAAGCCTTTACTCTGCTTCTGATAATTTTTTAGCTTTTACCCCTTATTTTCTCAAAATCCCGTAAAACTACCAAAATATGTCAACACAAAAAAACCTCACTACGGGAGGCATCTTAATGCTTTTATTCTTTAAATCTTACGGACCCTTTACCGAATTCAGTTTTAGGTTTGCTGAGAGACCATAAAGCAGACGAACGTCTTCAACCCTGTCTAGAGGGATCCTAGTTCTATCCTCTTTGCGATCTTTAAGACAAAGAATTTTTTCCAGTGGACTTTTCGACAAAAGGGCAGATCCTTTTCCAATGAAAACGGGCAAAATTGGGGCTTGGAAAAAAGGTAGACCCCTTTTTTAAGAGACAAATTTTATCTGCGTTTAAAACTTTTGTGATAGATTTTTGATCTGCATATCTCTACATTGGTTGACTGGTTTATGCCCATAATTTAGCTGTGAGGTCCTCTCCCCCAACTGATAGGGTTTTTTGAATCAAAAAAAAGTTATGACGCTGACCTCCCCCTCCCCTCTGTTCCTTCTAGGTTTAACCCGGAAACTAAAATTATAAATTTTATCCCGGGCAACGTCCACAAATCTGTCTCCGTTGAGGGGAATCAGTATTAGCTTCTCTCTGCAGGGTTTTTAGACCCCACAATACTTAGGCCTTATTGTCCCTGAATCATCAGGCTCTTAGAAATTGTTTATGCTTACGTTTTTTAAGTGATATTGAAACCCTTTTAATGGGATTTTTAAATGTTTTTTCCTTTTTGGCAAATTCAGCCTCCCCAGAGAACTTTTGTGTTACCTCTATGTTCTTTAACTTTTTATTCAGTCCTCCAAGATGATCTTTTTTCCTTAAACAGTTCATAAAACGCGAGAACTGGAAAATTGCTTCCCTCCCCTTATGCAAAAGAGAGGACCTTTTTGTACGGAGGGGAAAAAGTGAGATCCTCAAACCTTGAGGTACAATGTTGTTTTTAAATAGTTTTCAAAACTCTCTACCCCACCAGGACGCAAACTGTTTTTCCCTTATAGTAGGGTCACCTCTTTAAAAGTGTTCAAAAATTGGGGGATATTTCTGTTTTATGATACTTTTTTCGTGAAAAAATCTTTTGCCCCCCAATGCCCCCTTTTTCCATATTTGATCCTCTGGATGGAAACCCGCCATATTGCTACAAATACCCAAAAACAAGAAACAATTTCCCCCAAAACAGGGATAAGTACCCTTCCCCAATAACACTTAACATTCAGATAGGGAGAAAAAATAAAAAAATAACTTTTATTAAATATATGATTAAAATTAAACACCAGGCCGAAAACAGACAAGGGGTGATCAATTTAAAAAACCCACAAAATGTAAAAAGAAAACCTAACCTGCAAAAAAAAAAGGGTGATCTCCCAACAAGGACGCTCCCCCCGGAACCCAACCCTTTCATGTCCCAAATTTACCAAAACATGGAATATCGCCTGAATGGGCAAGTTTATCTATAAGACAAAGGGGATAAAAAATTTGTCAAATTTGAGAAAAACCCTCAATTTCCAAAAAGGGTAAATTGAAATAAGAATTACCTCAAAAGGTGGTAAAAAATCACCTGCAAAATCCTTCCCCAGATGTCCGGTAAGGGTCAATGCCACCATATTGGGGCTCCGGCCGATACACACGGGCCACGGTCGCCTGCGCACTTACCAAAACCCGTCCCGTGAAAGCAGACGGCCCCCCCCGTCCCCCACCCAGGAAGCAGTGCTGAAGACGTGAAGGGGCTTCAATCTCGCGCCCCCCTAATCACATTCCTGAGTTCCGGGGCCCCCACCCTTGTCCTGCCTCCTCCTCCCCGCCACACCCAACGTTCCTTTGCCCCTGTTTCTCAAGTCATGATCAAGGGTCAGCCTTCACTTTAGCCTCCAAAAACACCCGAGTACCACCAGCACCACAAAGACCCATCCACCCCCTTTTCCTTCCACCCCTTTTACCTGCATGCCGTACAGCGGCCAGTCTAGCAGCCAGCCTTCTGTCTACCAGGTTTGGGAGCAGAAGAAACACTTTAACCCAAACCATCCCAAAGCCAAAAGCCTGAATGTCGGCATTGCCAGGCTTTTGGCCTTGGAAACGTTGCCTTTCCGTCTGGTGGACACAGATGGGTTCCGCCACGTCAGGCCCTTGCCTGCCCCAATGCAGATGCCGAGCAGGCTTTTTTTGCCAGAAAAAGCCGTCCTGCCCTGGCCAGCCAGGTGTCATCTAAAATTTCAAGCGCGTTGTCTGCATCTGTGTCCAGCAAAGTCCATCTGACCACCGTACATGGACTAGTAGCACGGCCAAGGCCACTATATCTCTGTGACAGCTCAGTGGGTGAGCTGGGTGGATGTCTCTGGTGGTTACGGTGGCTCTCAGGCTCGGCGCACGCTCTTCAAAACCACAGGGATGGTGCAAGGTTCTTTCCCCCGAGGTCCACTGGTAGCATCACGTGCCCATAAAAACCAGGCCGTGTTGAAATGAATCTATCTTGGAGACCGTCAACACATAGGTCAGGAGCTGTGGACGGCTCTTCGCAACGAGACCGAGCGCTGGCTAGGTGACAAGAATCTATCAGTCTTAAAACATCAGAGAACAAACATCCTGCCACCATTTGTGGAAGAACACAAGCTGGTGGTAGCAGCGCTATGGTTTGAGGAATGCTTTGTTGACTTTCTCTGGGCCCATTCATCCATGTGAAAGTCACTCTTAACATATTTGGTCATGAATCCATCCTGGCAGATGCACACCTATACATATTGATTGTTTTCGCTAAGGTGGATGTGATCTTCCAGCAAGACAAAGCAACTTGTCACATGACTAGAAAGGTCCAACATTGATTGGAGGAGCATGACCAAGACTTCCAAATTCTACTCTGGCTCCCTTTTTCTCCAGACTTGAACTTAACTGAGCATCTTTGGGATCACCTTCATGGTTGTATTTGCTCTATGGATCCTTCCCTCATATACCCTCCAGCAGTTGTGGGATGCAGTCAGCCTGGCTTCAGATACCCATTAAGCTCCTATCTGTGCTACACATGGTGGTTACACTGGATAATGACTGCTGGTCATAATAATGTGACTTGACTCTGTATGATATATAAAATCGTAATATGTTTTCTTATAATATTAGATATTCCAAGTTATTAACTTCTTTAGAAATCTGGCTAAAGTAAATATTTAAGCTTCACAAACAGTGATATAACAAGCATTCTGACCCCATATAGCAGAACACTGTGGGAGACATGTATGAAAGAAGACGCTTCAAGGTGCACTATCACATCTCGTTTGCAGTGTATAATGCGCCTGAATACAGTATATGAAAGTGGATTTTGTGCGATTATAAATGGCGACTAAAGTTCAAACCGCCTCGTCTGTGTGTTTGGTGTAGTAAGAAACTTAGGCACATTAGTAAAGTAATGTGCCAAACATGTATAAAGGCTATAAATAGGCAGGAAATAAAAGGAACGTCATTAGAATAGCATGTCAGTGAATAGAAGCTATGGTACTGATCCTGATTGGAGGACCACAGGTCCCAGCAAGACCTGTGGTGTGCTGGCTCTTGCTGTATGTAGAATAAAGAGTGAAAGCATCAAAAATAAATTTCAAATTTAATGTAGTAAAAATTTAAAAATCTGAACATCATCAGGGGGTTATTTAACATAAAAGCTTTAGATTCTATTAATTTTAAATACATTATATAGAAGATATTTTTATATGTTTGGGATATTATACATTTTATATTAATTTTACATAATAACATTTTTTATTACATTTAAATAATTTAATTTTATATAGTTTGACAATAATCAGAAATAACTTTTTATTATTGTGCTGGTGTAAGTTGAGAAAAATTGGACATTTTTTGCCCTAACAGCAAATCTAGCTCCACTTCGACTCTTCAGGCTCAGACAGACCACAATAAAATAGGTCTGCCTGTCGAGCAGTAATGCGCCTAGTTTTTCGATCTGCATTCATAAATGTGTCTCATATCATGAGGGTGGTACGACACGCCCCCAGAACGCCCCCCTCATGTTAGGCGCATTAAATAGTGTCGAGTCTTGTGAACAATGCGCCTAACACATTTGTTTGGCGCATTATGCATATAATTTTTGGCTCACTTTTGTCATATTTTACACCAGAGAAGGGTGAAAACCCTTTTCATACATGTTTCCCTATGTCCCTACAAGCCTGTAATATAGAATCTGTGAGAAAAACTGTTACAAAACTGTTAAAACTGTATTGTTACAGTATATCTGCCACAAACCAGATGTCTTGCAAAATAAAACATTCATGGGATAAAATGCAATATAGTTCTGTTAATATCCAGGAGGGATTGGTGTTTTGTTTTGCTTCTAATCTTTCTTTTTGCCAGGTTATTATAGGCGCATGCCAGCATTGATTTATTGTTAAGTACTAAAAGGCATAAAACAAATGCTGAGTCGTTATATTATATCAGACCCTCATTTACTGATTTAAAATTGACATAGATTTAAGAGTCAAACTGAAAGAGTTTGGAGGACTGCAATGTGCGTTATAAAATACAGAACAACAACTGTGAATTTATTTAGAAAAGAAACTTAGGGCCACATGTATGAAAATTGTCTAGCCCTAGCTATAAATTACCTCTGTCATCCCCGACACGTATAATAGAAGTGACAGCGACCCCCTCCCCCCTTCCCTGTGCTTGAGAAGTAGTATTGGTTGCACCGTTCTAGCAAAGATAAGTTCTAGTAGAACTTCTCGCATTTTTTAGAAACTTGAACCGAATCGACATTTTACTTTTTCGTTCAAGTTAAAGATCTAGTTCTAGTTCAACACAACTCCCCCAACCATACCCACACCATTTTCAGTTTCGTGTTCATGTGGCTTTCTGCACTTTTGAGGCCATTCATTCACCTTTCTGCACTTGTTGACAGCCATCCAATCAGTGCAGAGCATCAGAGAAGTGTCAAAAACATCTGTGCTGAGGTGCAGGCTCTCATTGGCTGCTAAAATCACATGACCATGTTATATATTTTCCCAGTATTGCCTTGTAACGCCATTTTCACTCACTCTCTGTAGTTGTACAGACTGCTCTAGTTAGTTAGATATGCATTTTCATCTCCATAGACCATCAATAGTTAGGAGACTTTGTTATTGCTGTCTGCATCATTTTCCACATCCTCCCTGAGCTGTTATTTGGCGACATGGTGCAGGCTGACATAATGCCTAACTCTCATATACATGGATAATATACCCAGAGATGCTTGGATTTGCTTAATTCATATTCAGATGCCCAAAATTCTGTATTTTGTAGTGTTTGGGGTTCAGTAATTGTATAAACAAACCAACTCACCTCCTATGTGTAAAAGGAGCTTTTTTGGGCCCCCTCAGGATACAGGGCCCCCTTAGCAGTTCTACAGCTGCACCTCTTTTAGCTATGCCCTGCTTGTGCAAGCTCTTTTCTCATCTTTTCTCAGTTAGCCATTGAAATATTTTAAGCCTCATCAATTTTTTTTTCTGTCACCCTTAGAGCCAAATGTTCTTCACTAAGTTGTTCCATGTATCCAGTTTACTGTTATGGATGGTAATTCTAGCTTCTCCTCACCTGTACAGGTATAAAAATTAACCAGAACATCTTCTCCCATTGACTTTTATGGGGTTCGAGTTCAAGTTCTAGTTCGAATAGAACCTTGAACCGAACACACTAAATTCGAAGTTCTATTCGAACTAGAACTTTTTACTGCCGCTCATCTCTATTTAGAAGTACGGGCTGGCCAGCGCGTACTGCTAACTCACCTGGCATCTTGTGGGGCGCACCTGTGCGCACCACAAGACTCCCTTAGGGTACTTTCACCTGATGTATTTGCAGGGCGTAATTCAGTGCATAATCACGCTACAATACGGCGAAATCACGCACCGCAAATATGGTAATTCATAGCTCTCAAACCTGCCGTTTTCCCCAGCACACTACGCGCGTGGGGAGAAAGAAGTTACATTACACTTCCTCCCGGCACACAATTGAATGTCAGTGGGAGAACTTTACAAGTACGCGCTGGCCAGCACCTACTTCTGAAGTAATAGGCGTATTGCAGGCATATAGAGGTGCACACAATACACGCTGCTATATGCCTGCAATATGCCATGTGAACATAACTATAAACTGAAAATTTGCAACAGTATTTGGTAAATGTGTAGTATCCAAAAGGGTCCTTATTTGCCTCATTATTTAAGAAAAACTTTATTTGCTGCTTGTGTCATATGGTGTTAGCTGTACTACATCAAGGAAGTGGAGAATCATGATCCTGCCTAACCAGGCTTGACTGATGTCTCTGAGGGCAGGGAATGTCATCTCAAAACTGCCCTCAGTGAAGTCAATGAAGCTTGGCTGGGCTGATATCCCGATTAATTAGTTTATAGAAAGGGGTACTGTTCCTCATTAGGGAGAGGCACCATGTAGATGTGTGGAGACTTATACACCTATGGTCACACCATTGAAATTTAAAGACAATTAAATATAATCTTGGAACAAAATGAACTGGGCAAGTTCTGTAGATTCTACTTCAAAATGGGTGTTACACATAAAAGACCATTATATTCGACAAGGCTCATGGGAAATGAGCTAGAACTTTTGCAGTGCCGCCAATAGAATGTATCAGTCCTCACTTCACATCCGACTAGTTGAACCTTGCAATGTAAATGGGACTAGAGCCAACCACATATTGACCTGCAGACAGCTGTTTTGGGATTTTTGCTCCTCATCAGTACAGAGTAGAATACTGATTGTCGGAGTAAGAGGCTTTAGGGGTAGTCTGAAAGGGGTAAAGTTCCTCATTAGTAAGAGGCACTATGTACAGTTTGAAACCACACAATGGGGGGGGGGGGGGGGGGCAGAAGTTTACATACATTATAACAAAAGACACATCTGCATGTTTTTCTCCACTATCTGGCGTGAAATTCATAATAAAACCTTACCCATTTTAGGTCAATTAAGATTACCAAAATTATTTATATTTGCCAAATGCCAGAACAATGAGAGAGAGAGAATGTTTTAAGGCATTTCTATTACTTTCTGTAAGTCAAAGTTTTACATACATTTCATTAGTATTTGGCAGCATTGCCCTTAAACTGTATGAATTGGGTCAAATGTTTTGCATATCCTTCCACAAGCTTCCTCACAGATAGTTTCGTCAGGATATTTTGGCCCATTCCTAATGACAGAACTGGTGTAATTCTGAGCCATGTTTGAGGTCGCTTTGCTCGCCACCTGTCTTTTTCAGCTTTAGCCCATCAAATTTTTCAAAAGGATTGAAGATCAGGGCAAATAATGATGACCCAATCCAAAAACTCTGACAATGGTTATCCTTAAGCCACTTTGTAACCAGTTTGGCAGTATGCTTCATGTTATTGTTCATTTGGAAGACCCATTTCCGCCCAAGCTTTTACTTCCTCGCTGATGTCTTGAGATGTTGTTTCAGTATTGCCACATAAGCTTCTTTTCTCATGATATCATCTATTTTGGGAAGTGCACCAGTCCCTCCTGCAGCAAACCAACCCGACAACATGATGCTTCCACCCCCGTGTTTCACAGTTGGGATGGTGTTCTTAGGCTTCCAAGCTTCTCCCTTTTTCCTGGTCATTATGTTCAATCAGTTAAATTTTAGTTTTGTCGGACTACAGGACATGTCTCCAAAAATGTAGGTCTTTGTTCCTGTGTGCATTTGCAAACATTAATCTGGCATTTATATGTTTTCTTTGGAGTAATGGCTTCTCCTGCAATGGCCTTTCAGAGCCATGATGATACAGTACTCATTTCACTGTGTGTATAATAACATAATCTTTAACCACTCCGCTACATCTTCACAAGGTCATTTGCTTTTGTTTTTGGTTTGTATATCACATGTTGGAACCAAAGCCTTTTCAAACTCTGAGACACAGAACCCATCTTCTTCCAGAGTGGTATGATGCTTGGTCCATTCCCTCTTGTTTGTACTTGGCATATAAATTTTGTACAGATGAACGAGAACTTCAGGTATCTGGACATTGCACCCAAAGATGATCCAGACTTGTGCAAGTCCACAATTCTCTTCCTGACATCTTTAGGCTGATTTCTTTAGATGTTCCCATGATGTTACACACAGAAGCAGTGTGTTTCTGGTGGGCTTTAAAATGCATCCACAGTTGTGTCTCTAATTAACTGAGATGTTGCCAATAAACCTCAGAAGCTTTCAAAGACATGGCACCATTAAATGGGCTGTCCCAAATTGTTTAAAGGCACAGTAATCCTAGTGTATGTAAATTTTGACTTTGCAGAAAGTAATAAAAATGCTTTAAAAAATTATCTCTCTCTCATTATTCTGGCATTTGGCAAATATAAATAATGTTGTTAATCCTAATTGCCCTAAAACGGATAAGGTTTATTCTGATTTCATGTCAGATAATGAAAAAAAACATGCATATGTGTGTTTTTATATAGTGTATGTAAAGTTCTGGTTTCAACTGTAGGTGTGTTGAGCAGGGGCGTTGCTAGGGTCCTAAAACATCCGGGCTCGGCCCTTTGGGGTTTTTCTGGGTTAGGGCTGGGTTTCACACGACATTTTTCCACGCCTCAATGTGAACTTGATGTTATTTTTACAGAGAAAAACCTTCTGTTCCTGTCACTTAATTTTCTGCACATCCCACACAGATCCCGTCCATCTCCCTCACATGTTCACTGTACAGTAAAAAATCAACAATGACTCAATTTACTTTTTCAGAACTTCTCACCTTCCATATGACAATACCCCTAAACATCACCAAATAATCCACCGATACATGGAGCCAAATCTACCAGACAAGTGAATTGTTACTAAAACCCTCCTACAAAACCAAGACCCAAAAACTATTATACATATGATCAAATAATCCTTCCAGACCCCAAATGGTGACTATCAGCTGTACACAGGCTCTGAAGACAATATATCACCGCCATAACAGTGACCCAGATAGTGGAAAGATACTAGTTGTTTGTAGACCTCTGCCAGACATATAAGTGATTACACTGCAGTTACATCTTAGTGACTCACAGGATACGTCTTTTCTGTCAGCCGTCCGTTCACCTTCCCGTTCTCTCTCCATCCGGTTCACACCTTCACATGCTGAATTGCTCCCGGCCAATACTCGTCCCCATATGAATTGGACACAAATATCTTAGGAATCCACCACATTTCAGCAACATCCTTAATTATAGGTGTATACCGCAGTCCCCTCATTATGTATATAGGGCACTGAAGCAGTATAGGGGGCCACAGGAATGTATACACTGGGGCCAACAGTCAGAGTTATAGGGGCCCACATGCAGGTATATAGGGCCACAGACAGTATATAGGGGTCACAGGCAGTATATGGGGGCACTGAGGCAGTATAATGGGGCCACATGCAGTATATGGTGGGCACTGAGGCAGTATATAGGGGCCACATGAAGGTTTATAGGGGCAGTGAGCAGAATATAGGGGCAATGAGGCAGTATAGTGGGGCCACAGGCAGCATATGGGGGCCACAGGCAGGGATATGGTGGACACAGGCAGTATATGGGGGGCAACAGTCAGGCATATAGGGGCACAGGCAGGATAATGGGCCACAGGAGAAGTGATATGGGGCCACAGGCAGCATTATGAGGGCACAGCAGTATATGGGGGCCACAGGCAGGGATAAGGGGGCCACACAGGCATATATGGAGGCCAACTAGGCAGTATATGGTGGACCACAGCAGTAATATGGGGTGGCCACAGGCAGGATATGGGGCCACAGTCAGTAACTATGGGCCACAGGCAGGGATATGGGGTCCCAGGCAGGGATATGGCGGGCCACAGGCAGGCATTAATAGGGGCACAGCAGTATATGGGGGCCACACAGATATTGGGGGCCACAGCAGGCATTATCGGGCACAGACGTATATGGGGCCACAGGCAGGATATGGGGTCACAGCAGTAATATGGGGGGTCACAGGCAGTGGTTAAGGGGGCACAGGCAGGCATTAGGGCACAGGCAGTATATGGGGGCAAAAGGCAGGGATATGGGGGACACAGGCAGTAATATGGGGGCCACAGGCAGGGGGGATAGGGGGACCACAGGCCCCACCAAAATAAAAAAAAATATGGGGGCCACAGAACAGGGATATTGGGGGCCACAGGCAGGATATTGGGGGCCACAGGCAGTGATATGGGGGCCACAAAGGCAGGCATTATAGGGGCAACAGGCAGTATATGGGGCCACAGGCAGAGATATGGGGGCCACAGCAGGCATTATAGGGGCACAGGCGTATAAGGGGGCACTTGAACAAGATAAAACGCTTTAAAATAACAACATTCATACTCACAACCTAACTCCCCCGGCGAGCGCGCTCTGTCCTACTTCAGCCCGCCTCCTCCGGCAGCTCCTCGTGCGCACGTCCTATGACGCGCTGTGCGCACGACGAGAGGCATCGTCGCGATGACATCACATCATCGCGACGCTGCCAGGCCTTGAGTCGCCCGGGCCGCGGCGGTCTCAGCGCTGTGAGACCCGTGCGCCCCGCAGTGTTTGAGGAGCCATGAGCGGTCCGACACAGTCAGCGGAGCAGGGGGAGCGCTCGCTTCTCTGCTCCGCAAAGCCCCGCAGCTGCATGTCCGTCCACACGCACATGCTGCTGAAGGGCCAGTCGGTGCTCCAAGACCCCACGGAACGGCCTGGAGCCCGGGAACTCGGGGCACAGGGAGTTTTATTCGGCGCGCCCCGAGCCCCGAAATAAAAACAGCCTAGCGACGCCCCTGGTGTTGAGACTTATGCAGCCAGTATTCTACTTTGCATTGATGAGCGACCACACCTGGAAATAGCGGTCTGCAAGGCTCTGTGAGTTGGATGTGAATTGAGGAAAACTGTTGGCGCTACAAAAATCCTAGTTTGTTTCCCATGAGCCATTTAGAATATAATTAGTAAATGGCATGAACTGGGAATACAGTTCTAAATGTGAAACTCCTTAGAAACAACTGAAGGGTTATAGGAACTGCTACTGGTTTGGGGCAAAAGCAGTCTGACAGATTTCCTTTAACCCCTTAAGGACCAAGCATTTTTATTTTTGTCACGTTTGTTTTTTTCCTCCCCACCTTCCATGAGACATAACTTTTTAATTTTTGCATCTATATAGACGTATGAGAGCTTGGTTTTTGTAGAACAAAATTTACTTTGTAATGGTTTTATTGATTATACCATATACAATACTGGTAAACCCCAAAAATTGTAAGTGGGTGGAATGTGGAAAAAATTTAATTCCATCTTTTCTGCGTGGGTTTTGTTTTTAGGTGGTTCACTCTTCGGTGTAAATGATATGTTATCTGTATTCTGCGGCACAATTCCAGTGATACCAAATGTGTAAAGCTTCCTTTATGTTTTAGTACTTTTTAAAAAATAAAAACATTCTGTATTTCTTAAATCTGTGCTGCAGCGACATTTTTTGTGACCAATAACTTTTTTGTTCTGCTACCTATGGAGCTGAGTGAGGGTGCATTTTTTGTGGGCTGAAGTGTACTTTTTATTGGTAACATATTGGTATACATGCGACTTTTTGATCAGTAGTTTCAGTTCAATTTATTTGGACATGAAATAACCCAAAAAACTGCAATTTTAGCATTTTGAATTTGTTTTCTTCTACAATGTTCAGTGTTCAAATTATGTTAGATTTTAATAGATCGGAACTTTACGGATGCAGTGATATCAGTTATGTATAACTTTGTTTATTTGCAAAATAGCAAAAAGAGGGTGATTTGTACTTTTAGTATATTTTATTTTTAAAACTTTTTGTTTTACTTTATTAAATCATAGTCCCTCTAGGGTATTTGACCACTAGGGGGCACAATCGCTTTTACACTGTTCTACATCATACATATAATGCAGAAGGTTGTACAAAGACTGCGCTCCTAGGACTTTCTGTCATTGGCAGGAAGTTATAGGAACAATAAGATGGAAGCCATGAAATCCTTCATTAGGCTTCGGGCTGCCACAGCAACTACTCAGCACAGCACTGCAGGTGGTGGGAGCGATCGGGGGACCGCAATCACTATAGCATCTAAATACTTATTCAGCAGAGATCAGAGCCAGCTCTGATCTCTGCTGTTACCATCGAGTACCAGCTGTGTCACGGTGCTTATTAATTAGCTATATACATTTAGACAAGGATAAAAAAAAAATCTTAGCAAATACATTTCTGTTCAGATTTTATTTCAAAGATACAGCAGATTATCTATTTTACTTGTTTACAGATGGTTTCCCAGCTTACTGGCCAACTGTGTGTTCTAGTCATCAAACACTCTCCTGCTAATAGGACATAGCAGGGAGTAAGCATAGATGTGGTGGGTAACCTAGGAAACCATCTGTCAAAAAGCAGGAAAGATAACTTGCTGCAAAGCAAAATCAGAAAAGAAATGTATTTGAAAGGAATGATTACTTACCTGTGCCTACATGTCTAAGCCTTTTCCAACATTTAGTATGTCATCATGTCAGGAAAGGAGTATGGAACCAGCTGAATTGTTGAGCCCACTCTATAAGAGGAAGTTAATGGCTGTTAGTCACAGCTGGGACCTGGCCAGGATTTGAGATAACTACAATCCTGGCCTTTTGACGCATTAGATATCACGGTAAATGTGACCGCGGCTTCCAAGGGATTGAGAAACGATGTTGCACACTGTCTCACTGCCCAATCAGCTCTCTACGATGAGGTTACGAGGTGCTGACCAGTTGTCATGGGAGCCTGGAACCTAATAAAGGTCTCCATGGCTGCCATCTTACCTCACCTGCTATATCCTGCATTTGGCAGGAGTGATATGAAAGCCACTATTACACAATACTCTGCAATTTAATTCTATTACAGAACAGTGTACACGTGATTGGCTCCTAATGGTCATGTACTCTAGTGGTATGAATATTACAAGTAAAAAATAAAAAAAATTTAAAAATATAAAAAGTAAAAAATATGAAAAGTTTAAAACACCCACCTTAAACCGTTTTATAGACAAAAAATAAAAAAGTTAAACAAAATCGGTTTTTATCACATCTGTAAATGTCAGATCTTATTTTTGATGCACATCACAAAACAAAAAATACTCAAAATAGGGTTTTTTGGTCATTTTGTCTCCCTTAAAAAAGTGGAATAAAAAGTGAACAAAAAATTGTATGTGCACTAAAATGGTACCAATAAAAACTACAATGAAAAAGAACCCTCACTTAAGCACATGGATGGAAAAATAAAATAATTTTCTGGGATTTTTCCTAGAACATTATATGGTTAAGTTCTCACTCTTGAAAGGGAGAAGGCAGAGTAAAATTAGTACTATGTAAGAAAGAATTGCAACTTTCATTCATGCATCCTGTCTCTTCCTAGTCCAGCTGTGGGTGATTAGCATATAAACTATAAGATTCAAAGGACTGCTACTACTCTGACATGAAAGCTGGAGATGTTTGTCTAAAATCCAGAGAAGTAAACAAAAGTAATTAGTCTCCTTTGTTTGTTAGATTAGATAACTAACACTCAAGCTCTCAAGCTGCTGGCAGTTCTATATGCAGACCTGTGTGATGACATCATCCCTGCTACTAGGTAAGACAAATAGCAGGGGAGAGCAGAGAAGATTGGTAACCTAGAGAAACTGGAGTGCCCTCAGAGCTGATAAAATTACTTTTATCTCCTGAACAATGAAAAATAAAACAAACAATCTATTTGGAAAACATCTTCATTTACTGTTCCCTACATGTTAAAAGCTAATCTTTGAAGTGAGACAACCCCTTTAAAGATAACCAATGAGTCCAGTATAGCCTTTTGAATATTATAGTTTATATTTAGTTGTTAGAGTAAAAATGATTTTCAAGTCAGTAAATGTTTATTTTCTATATGGTTTATGGTCTGGCTGCTTTTTAGCTCAGCTCCTTTAGGGCAGAGCTGTGATATGTAACTACAGTTTAACTACAGTGCCTACAGGGAGTCTGAAGTAAACTAAAATTCACCTCCTGCTGCTTTATCGGTTATTTCACTACAGCACTCTATTTCATGAAGGCAAATAAGTCTTAGTGATGGGATTATACCATGCATTATACTGCGGCTTTTCTGCATGCTGGTGTGAATAGGTGTTAAGTTGGTGTGCAGTTTTTCATCTTGCTCAAGCAATTAGCTGCACCTGTGATCTTTTTCCCAGTCAGCATAAATGGCAGAGTTGCTAGCTACTGGGTTCATGTTAGTTCAGCCATTGAGCTGTGAACAAGCCCCAAAGAACTGGAGTGTTTTTTTGAGTAAGTAATGTCCCATTTTCTGTATGTTTTTTCTGTAAAATTGTTAGTGTAGGGACTCACAAGACATGAGGAGCCGTGAAGAGGCTTGTGAGCTTGTGTTATGGGGCCCCATTACCAACTAATACCTCATATTTAATATTTTTCCAGTATGTCCTTTTTTATTTGCCCAACAGTGCTGGGGAGCAGAGTGTGCCTGTGTTGTGTTGGACACTTAGAAAATGCTGGGCAGCCCGCCTGGTCTAATAGTATGGGTGTCACTAATAGGTTGTAAGCCAGCATGGTGTACCACACGTATCTATATTTATGGCACACTTTTGTATCGCCTTATTATATGCAATTGTAGTACCGGCAACCACCTCCCTCATGCCCTGAGGTTGTATGAGTGGTTGTTTCATTGGTTACTTTGCATCTGTGCAATCTCCCCATGCATTATACTGCGGCTTTTCTGCATGCTGGTGTGAATAGGTGTTAAGTTGGTGTGCAGTTTTTCATCTTGCTCAAGCAATTAGCTGCACATGTGATTTTTTTCCCAGTCAGCATAAATGGCAGAGTTGCTAGCTACAGTACTGGGTTCATGTTAGTTCAGCCATTGAGCTGTAAACAAGCCCCAAAGAATTGGTGTTTTTTTGATGGGAGAGGGGGCTTTAAATAAATAATTGGATTGGCCCGTTCACATGACGTTTTTCATCTGCATTTCTGGTATCCTCATTTTTTTAATTTGATAGGGCTATGAGTACTAAAGGTCAACTATAGTCCAAATTAGACTACATTTGACCCATTTACTGAACGTGTATTGTTTGCGCATTGGCCACAAAAGCTTGGTAGACCCTGCTATTGTTATCTGATGTACAAAGTGTGTACCACGCTGGTGGCAGGGCATCTGGTGCAGGTGTGTGAAATGCTGTTATTGAGTGAGGCCTACTGTGCTGCGAGTTGTATGGTATCTGGTGAATGAAGGGCCACAGATAGCGACAATTTGAGGTCTTGCAGGTTTTTCTCACAGCATGTTGCATAGCTACAATTTCCTCATTCACTTTACAGACACAATTACACTTGATTTCTGTTATCATTTGCATTTTTCTGTTTGCTTTTTTTTTGTCTCAGCTTAGTTAACCCAACTCCAGTAACCACCTAGCTCTCTCATAACCAGGTGCAGCAACACAGGTTCCTGCATCAATCACATTATAGTGGTTAGGACTTCCCTGTAATCTAATCACCATGGACGGCCTGCAACAATACTCTCTCTCACTATTTCTACTGACATGTGACTGGGATGTACTTTCTCTGTACCTTTCACTCTCTCTTTTTATCTGGGAAAAGTTTCCACAGCTTTATAGCTTCTGTTAGTGATCTTGGCCCAGTGTAGAGGGGGCAAGCTGCTCCTAGTACACAGCCGGCTCTATTTCTAGATTCCAATTCAGACTACGTTTTCCCTATAGATCTTTATGATCCTGTCTTGACGCCACCATTGCAACCATCAGGATACATTTTTCATGGTATCCCAACAGATACCATGAAAGGGGATGAAAAATTTCTCGGTTTCATTTTTAAATTTAGGGGCATGTTTACTGGCTATTACTGGCCTGCAGTGACGAGCTGCTAAGGACACCAGGTCTGTAGCTATAGAGACTATCAGGAGAGACTGAACATGTCTGTAGTTATAGCAATAGCAGTAATACCTAGGAACAGGTAGGACACTGTTAATGGACACATATGGCAAAATGTTTTTGCAACATCTTTAACATAAAAAGCAATCCTTGTAGTGAGACAACACCTTTAACCCTTTTTAATGAGCACACACTTTCCCCTTTCCACTTGGGTAAAAAGTAAAAGCATTTCAAAATCATACCTTTACTCTTTCTACTGCAATTCAAGCCAATAAATATCTGAACAAAACAGAAATAGTAAGATAAGATGATGATATTGATTTTATGACATAGCAGCATTTCCTGTTGTTAAAGCTAGAGTACTATGGTAGCTCAAACACAAATAAATATCATGTTATTATTACTTCTATCCATAATAGTTTCCCACTTTATGAAGAAATATCTGTGACAGGTCCCAACACATAAAGAACACCTCCATTTCTTTGCCTTTAAAAATCCAATCAATAATGAAATATTGAATAAGGAATCAGAAAATGAGCAAAAAAACTGTCTGAGAAAAAAATTAAAGCATGATAATGGCTCTTCATTGCTGATTCTTTTAGCATTACTCAGCAGGAGTGTGATTGCTGTCACATACAGTGGAACAGAGAGATGTCACATTGCACAGTAATCATGCTTGATGACCTACCAACATAATCATGTTAAGTTTTATTCACGCTGATGTGCCTATGGAAATCATCCTTCAAGCACAGGGAAAGTGTCTAAAACTTAACTGTCAAAACTTATTAGCGCATCCTTTCGGTGAATATAGCATTGATTATTTAAATGTGGAAAGCTCTTATTCTGCAGTATTTTCTTGTGTGACAAGAGTGACTTGTCTGAATTGAACAGTCTTAATGCAAAGCATTTAAATACCAATGTGCAGAAGGAAAAGATCCTGAGAATACCCCTCAATATCTTCATAAGATACTGAACAGATTCAATTGTATTATTTACTGAAAGAAATTACTGCCACAACTAGGAAACTGATGAACATAATTTACAGCATATGACCAGAAAACCCTGTTACAAAGCACCAGATGTTGACACAAATCTAGAATTATTGGAGTTACACCTTTAGAGGTGCAACTAGGGATGTGCTTTGGATATGGGTCAATGTCAAATTCGACCCAAATTTTAGCATTTTGATTTGGAATGGCTTAAAGTTAATTTTGGCAACAATTAATAAAGAAAAAAAAGGACCGTAATCCTAAATCTGGGGTGTCAAGGGTTTTTTTTCATTCGTTTTTACACATGAACTTACGATCCTACATAACTTGCAGCCAGGTGGTACTTCTAGTCTGACATTACCTCCAGTCAACGTAACACGTTACATTAACCATAAATGCCATTGGACCAAAAGTGACTGTAAATGGAAGCTCACGTTAAAAAAAAAAAAATCTGGTCTTAAGCCCAGTTTAGGGTGAAGGTTAAAGTAAACAATTTGGGGTTCTGGACATCCCAAACATCAGTTTTTTTTCACAAGTTTGTTTGAACCCGTGTGGAACCAAATATGGACATATTCGAGCAACATTAACTGCAGCCAATTTGAATGCAAATTGAATCCAACAAACATCACTCAGCAGCTTATAGCTTGTAATTTGGCAATTACTTAGTATTGTCACATGGATATAAAAAAAGGGAACCTACATTTTGTCTTATATTAATTTATAGGAACATATTACCATAAGGACACTGATTTTTGTACAATTATACAAGTTCAGGCAGTGGCTTTGGACCAATCCCATGATTCAATCCTCGGCTTTACTTAAAGGGGTGTTTTGGGATCTAACAATGCTCGTTGGTATTTCGGGCATGACTAAAAATAGAAGATAAAACTCATACTTACCCCCGGATGCTCTCCTTCACTCCCGGCTGCCGCTGCATTCATGGAGGAAGGAAGCAGTGAACATTCATCATTCACGTAATAGGTGCAGCCAATTACAGGCCACAGAGGTCACATGCATGTGATGTTGTGGCCTGTAATTGGCTGCACCTGTTATGTAAATGAAGACCGTTCACTGTTTCAGCGGGTTGAACAGACCGGCAGCCGGGAATGAATCAGAGCGTCCGGGAGGTATGTGTTTTATCTTCTATTTTTACTCATGCCCTGAAGGACCAATCAGCATTGTTAGATCCCGGAACATCCCTTTATCAAGTACATATTAATTGTAAATACAGATTATTATAAAGATCAATTGTTAGGTATGAGGATGGAGAATGATCTACTTTAACCACGTCACACAGAATTGTCTTTTCCTGTATCACAATGTGGTAAGGTCTAAAACTGTTTTGAACTTTTGATTTTCAGGCTCCATATATCACCATCCACTACAGCTTTGAATGTGAGACTACAATAATTTTATAGGTAATCATCTTGGCTATCTCATACATAAATTTGACTTCAACTGCATATGCTTAATTTTGCAGACTCTTGTCATGTAACTGCATTACTACTATTTAAGTGGTGGGTGACATCTGCCTTCACCACTCACCTTTATGCCTGTTGTATTCTTTGGGGTCTGGATGTCAGAGGGCCAATCCAATTATGCCCTGGAACTGAACTCTGGCATACGTATTTAAGACCGCAGTTCCTCTTGTCCTGTGCTGGTGATAATCTTAGTACTGGAGCTAGTGTTCTTGTTCGATTGGATTACCTGGATTACTTCCCTCTTGACCCACCTTTCTGACCTCTGTTTTCTTACCTGCCATCTTTGTTGCTGTTCTCTGGTTTTGACTCCTTTCTGCCTGGACATTCTATATTTGGAGAAACGCCTTATTATCAAATAAACACAGTTCAGAGTTGGGCTTACCTCCAATACGGCGATTACTTCACTTGATCTGCTTCTCCCGTAACTCCAGTCTGCACTGCTGCACGGATCCAAGAATCCTCGACCACAGGACCAAATGTAAGCACTTCAGAAAAAAAAACGTGATCCAGCAATTCGTGCAAAAAACTGGAAAAATGTTTATTGTATACACACCTTCAAAATGACATAGCACAGAGGGACAATATTGGCTATATCCTGGGCTATGTGGATATAGCTAATATTGTCCCTCTGTGCTATGTCATTTTGAAGGTGTGTATACAATAAACATTTTTCCATTTTTTTGCATGAATTGCTGGATCACGTTTTTCTTCAGAAGTGCTTACATTCTATATTTGGTTTGTCTGTCTGGTCTTTGTTTTGTCACTTCTGTTAGGAAGGGACTGTCAACCAGTTGCTGCCATCCCGCATAGAGTAGAATTGGCACATAGCCAGGGACCTAGAATTAGGACTCACTGTCTGTCTATCTCTATCCAGGTTCCTCAATCCCGTTACATTATCACCAGCCCTATTTTTTTTTTTACCCGGCCATCAGGATTATTATGATCCCGATTCTGCAGCTCACTAATTGGATGGAGAGCCTGGTTTATCTAGTAACTGACCTGGCTATACAGGTACATCTCCTCACCCAGCAACAAGCTGGCGCTACCAATCAATGGTCAGCTGTTGTCCAGGGGCCTAAAATGCTTCTTCCAGACCATTTTTCAGGTTACTATAGAAAGTTTGACACTTTTCAGGAGTCATGTCGGTTATATTTTAGGACCAAGCCACTTGCCTCTGAGGCCCAAATGGTGGGCATAGTGATCTCCCTTTTGCAAGGGGATACCCAAAAGTGGGCTCTCAAACTCCATCCCACAGCTCCAGAGTGGAGTTCCTTGGACCTATATTTCAGTTCCTGGGGCTCATATATTCTGAGCCAGACCACACATCACTTGCAGAAACTCAGCTCTTGGCAATACAACAGGGGAAAAGTTTGGTTTAAGAAGGCTGCACCAAATTTCTGAAGTGGCGTGTGACTGCTGGATGGTGTGACCCAGAATTAAAAGGCCCTGTTCAAACAGGGTCTATCTGATGCCATCAAAGACATCTGTGTCAGCCATCTCAAACCCAGTACTTTAGAGTAGGCCATGGCTCTCATGGTCCATATCGACTGCTGGCTCTGGGAGAGAAGAAATGAGAAGTTAGGACCTGACCATCCTGGCAAAGCTGGTCATTTTCTTCGGAGCGGCCCCCCCCCCCCCCAACCCATGTCCCAGCAGGAAAATCTTCAGTGCCTGAGTGGTAGACAGGCATCCAGGTACCTTTTAAGTCTATTTCTGAAGTATTATTGCCGGTGTAGTTGTTTGTTAATTCTAAGTCTGTATCAGGGCAGACCCTGATTAATTCCTGGGCTGCTGCCAACTTTGTAAATTCTGCTTTTGTGTCAGCTTTGGGCCTTGACTTAGTGAAGCTGGAAAACCCTTTTCCCATTGCGGGAGCTGATGTCACCTCATTGGCAGGAGGGAGAATCTGCTTCAAAACTCCCCACTTGTATTTGCAGGTTGACCCTAAACATTCTGAGGTTGTTTTTTTTGTTTGTTTGGAATTGGACAATTTGTTATCAGATATTGTTTTGGATCTCCCTTGGTTGCATAAACATAACCCTGTCTTTGACTGAAGTAGTGGGGAATTGATTAAATAGGGTCCTCAATGATCCTTCCACTGTGTTTCTCTACAAGTGTCCAGGGGCCAGGTGGAGGAGACCAACCCTCCTCATTTCTGACTTTGTTGATGTTCCTGACATAAAATCAGCTAACTTATTGCCACCTCTTTCAACGGTGGTGTTAAGTTCCTTTTCAGGTGTGGATACCTAAGGGAAGAACCTTCAGTTTGTCAGATCCCGAGCGAGGCTGCCTCAGTTGCCAGCTCTCATGATTGGACACTTAGGGCGACATGTATGAAGCTCGCCACGTCGGAGCGCAAGTTTTCGAGCGCTCGAACGTGAAAGCGGCCCCTCATGTATGTCGACGCCCGAGGTGCGCTCATATATGCGGTGTAAAGTCCACCGCACCTCGCCAGTGTGTGAGGCGCAGTGCGGAACTTAGGCGCAGTGCGGGACTGCACCTAAGATTCGCCGCCCGAGGAGGTGCGCTCATACATGCGGTGAAAAGATCACCGCGCCTCGTCAGTGTGTGGGGCGCAGTGTGGGACTTAGGCGCAGAAAGGACTGCGCCTAACATGTATTCCAAATCGATACAGGCTGTAAATGAGCGAAAAATCATTAAACATGTCCGTTCGGCATGGAGTATGAATCAAAAAAGCATTTTTATTACATGTAATACATTATCTGAAAAAGAGCTCAAACCTACTAAAAAAATACATAAATAAAATCACTTTCCAAAAATCAAGAACGGCGCAACATCAGGAATTTGGATATTGGAAATTGACGGGAAATACAGTAATTCAAATTCTGTCAGTTCTTCTCATTGGTCGGCAGAAACCAGCCAATCAGAATAGGAACGACAGTGACACATTAAAACCTATGGAGAAGTATTGACCAATCAAATTCAAAGGCGGGACAGTTCAAAATCCAGTAAAAATGTAGAAAAGAGCTGATTGGTTGAACTAGCGGGGGCTTGGCTATCCCGGCCAATCGGAATAGGAGCGACAGTGACCCATTCTAAATTATGTAGAAGTACTGACCAATCAAATTCAAAGGCGGGACAGTTCAAAATACAGTAAAAAGCAGAAAAGAACTGATTGGTTGAGCTAGCGGAGGCTTGGCTATCCCGGCCAATCAAAGCGCGAGCTACTTTCTCCCATTGTAGTCTATGGTCAGATCGGGGCACTGAAATCTCAGCGCCGTGCGGCATGGAGTATTAGTAAATAAATCGTTTTTATTAAGTGTAAAACATTCTCTGTAAAAGAGATAAAACCTTCTATAAACATATAGAAATAAAATCACTAACAACGCGTTTGTCGCCGAGACCGGGGCAACATCGGGAATTGGGATATTCGAAATTGCTGGGAAATACAGTAATTCAAATTCTGTAATCACTTCTCATTGGTCGGCATAAACCAGCCAATCAGAATAGGAGCGACAGTTAACCATTATAACCTATGGAGAAGTATGGACCAATCACATGAAAAGGCGGGACAGTTCAAAATACAGTAAAAAAAGGCAGAAAAGAGCTCATTGGTTGAGCTAGCGGGGGCTTGGCTATCTCGGCCAATCAGAGCGCGAGCTACTTTGTCCATTGTAGTCTATGGAGAGATGGGGGCACTGAATCGCAGCTCCGTGCGGCATGGACTATTAGTAAATACATTTTTTTTATTAAGTTTAAAACATTCTCTGTAAAAGAGCTGAAACCTTCTATAAACATAAATCAATCAAATCGTTAACAACGCGTTTGTCGCCTAGACCGGCGCTACATCAGGAATTGCGATATAGAGAATTGCCGGGAAATACAGTAATTCAAATTCTGTAAGCTCTTCTCATTGGTCGGCAAAAACCAGCCAATCAGAATAGGAGCGACAGTGAGCCATTATAAGCTATGGAGAAGTATGGACCAATCAAATTCAAAGGCAGGACAGTTCAAAATACAGTAAAAAAGGCAGAAAAGAGCTGATTGGTTGAGCCCAGGCGGCAGATATGAATCCACCAATCATATATAGTGCGTCTATTTTGAGTGGAGAAAGAAGGGCGCGATAGAAGGGCGCCCTAAAAGTTATTACTCTCTATGGGAAATATTCTTGTACTGTGATTGGTTGGGGGGAAGAGGGGCTAGTCCAGCTTAGCCAATCAGCGGGTGAGCTACCTTCTTATAGAGTTCTATGGGGAAAAGAAATGCAGAGCAAGCTCTGTTTGTGATTGGCTAAGTTAAAAG
This sequence comes from Phyllomedusa bahiana, assembly GCA_025379985.1. Lineage (NCBI taxonomy): Eukaryota > Metazoa > Chordata > Amphibia > Anura > Hylidae > Phyllomedusa > Phyllomedusa bahiana. Next base: position 27,271 of record JAODAL010032819.1, read on the forward strand.
AGGCGCGATTATTTGGACCAATGGGAGAGCGAGCGACGCTCTTATAGGTTTTCTAATGCAATCTATAATAAAACTGTACAATGAGAAGAGCTTACAGAATTTGAATTACTGTATTTCCCGGCAATTCTCTATATCGCAATTCCTGATGTAGCGCCGGTCTCGGCGACAAACACGTTGTTAGAGATTTGATTGATTTATGTTTATAGAAGGTTTGAGCTCTTTTTCAGATAATATTTTACACCTGATAAATACGATTTTTTTAATCATACTCCATGCCTCACGTCCGATCTGGCCATAGACTACAATGGGACAAAGTAGCTTGCGCTCTGATTGGCCGTGAGAGCCAAGCCCCCGCTAGCTCAACCAATCAGCTCTTTTCTGCCTTTTTTACTATTGAACTGTCCCGCCTTGAATTGATGGTCCATACTTTCATGCTTATATGGTCACTTCGCTCTATTCGATTGCTGGTTTATGCCGACCAATAAAGCGTTACAGAATTGAATTACTGTATTTCCCCGCATTGCTCAACCAATCAGCTTTTTCTGGCCATTTTTTTTTTTACTGTATTTTGAACTGTCCGCCTTTTGATGTATTGGTCAAATACTTAAAACCATAGTTTTTAAATTGGTCCTGTTGCTCCTATTCTGATTGGCTGGTTTCTGCCGACCAATGAGAAGCGCTTACAGAATTGAATAACTGTGTTTCCCGGCAATTTCCAAGATCCTAATTCCTGATGTTGCACCATTCTAGATTTTTGGAAAGTGATTTTTTTAATTTTTTTTTTTAAGAAGGTTTGAGCTCTTTTTCTGGTAATGTTTTACTCCTAATAAAAACGTTTTTTTTTTTTTTAATCATACTCCATGCCTCACGGAGCTGAGAGCCGAGATGGATTTCTTTTGCGATCTTCTATATGTTTCCTCTCATGTTACGTTCTCACTTCACTTCGCCTCCTCCGGCTCGTTAAGACCAACTTCAACTAGGTCTGCCTGTCGGAGCTGGCGAGCGCTGCAATGCGCCGCACTTTGCCGAGCCTCGATCATACATGTCTGGGAGTATTCGAATGAGCCGCGTCCCGCCCCAGAACGCCCACGCTGTGCCTATTGCACGCCCCTTCATGTTAGTCGCAGTCAAAAGTGGCGAAGGTTGCGCCTAACATCGCATCACTGCATCCGACAGGGGATTCGGATAGGTGAGCCGCAGTTTTCGCCAGAAAACAGGTGCAACTCCCGATCACACATGTCGCCCTTAGTGACAATCCTTCCATGACTGGCATGTCTGACCCTTCTCCACCTGTTCCTTGGGTGGAGACTGAAGTCGGAATCTTGACACCTGCTGAGCTGGGCTCTACTGCTCAGTCTTCTGTATGGGAAGTAGAGGAGAGAGGCTCCTTCTGAACCTGATCAAAGACCAAGACAACCAAAGGTGCTTCACCAACAAAAAATGTTCTCTAAGTCCTGGTGATGCTCTGAGTGATAAGGAACCTGTACCTTAAAGGGATTTTCTCAGTGCAGGCTTTCGCTGGCATCTTGTGCTTTCTCACTAACTTAGAGTTTGAAATCCAGGGGCGGGTCTCTCCTCCCAGTAGGCAGGTCTTTTCTTACTGAGGAGTGTTGATATCATCATACCTCCTCCCTTTTGAGTCATCTTCATCATTCTGTATGATCAGTGGAAGGGAGAGGATGTCACAGCTCTCCAGACCTCCTGCAATGGTCAGTTCTCATGCCTGGAGAACTGCTACCTCCCTCCAATCTTTGTAACTAGAACACCTGCATTGGTGGAAACAGTTATACATACAGCCTGAAATGATGAAACAAATGTGAGAAATGCAATCTGCAAGCAGAATGTATAAGTGTGTTATATGGGTAAGAGGCAGCTAAAGAGACTCAGTAATTGCCCAGATCCTTCACAGAGAGCTGTCACTGGGAGAGGAGCAGAGAGAAGATCAGACAGCCTCACACAGCTTAGGGGAAGTGAGAGGAGAACACAGACACAGCCAGCACCTGAACATAGAGCTATCACTGTGAGAGGAGCAGAGAGCAGCGCAGGCAGCCTTTTTTACATAGCTCAGAGGGAAGTGAGAGGTAGACATTGAGAACTCAGACTGCTGGCACCTGCATATAGAGCTCAGGCATACAGTTTCATACAGTTTAGAGGTGAGTGAACACAGAGAGATCAGGACAGCCAATCACAGCACAGAGGGAGTGTCCTGCAAAGGGGGTGTGTCCCATCCAGGTGGTTGAACTTACAGCAAAGGGGCATGGCCCGACCTCAGGCTGCAGTTTTAGGTGTAGAACAACAGATTAACTAATAGCTGCTATCCTAAATGATTAAGGTAATACAAACCAATTGCAAAAGTACTTATTTTTACCGTCCCCATCATTGCAGATTTGATCTTTGTAGCGAAAAAAACCCACTTTAATGTTCCTTTTGGGCAATTTGTCCAACGTCTTATCAAGCAATACCATAGACTGACCCCTTCCAGGCCTGGTGGATCTACTGAGGGTCTGGAAGCCCCTCATAAAAGAGGGGTACTGTTATATCCATTCCTCTTCAGGCTGCAGTGCAGTCCTCTGTCCACATGAAAATCATGAGATCTCCATACGATTCTTTTAAATGGAAATCTGTGCTTTAATTCATATTGTGAAATACTGCATGGATTTTTTTCCCTCTGTAGTTAGAAATCCATGATGTAAAAATTAAATTTCACTTTTATGCATAATCTCATCTGATTCTACTGTTGGTGGCCTACACATGGATTAGCCCTATTGAAATGGGGCTAATCCACTTCCAAAACTGCTACAAAGTGTAAATCCATAGCAGAAATATGAAAGTATCACCTCAGATTTTTTTTTTGCGGATTCCACATTAAATTCTCCTGATGAAAAAATCTGTCATGTCAAAGTGTCCTTAGAATGATTTTCTTTATAGTTTTAATGAAGAAAGATTTATTACTCTGAAGGTTTTCATGTTTCTGATATTACTCTGTGAACAGTGGATAACAATACATATGAACTTGGGAAATCTACTACGTCATACCGAAGACAAGAACAAGACACCAAGTAAATATAAAAGATAATGTTTTTACCATCAGCAGGGCAATCAATTGTTATCTACAGCAATTTTTTACACGGTAATGAAGACTTTCATTGTCCCATTCTGCTTGGAGAAGAAGGAGGTAATGAGGCACAAACTTCATTCTCCTTGTATGTGTAAAAATAATAGACTGAAAGACGAAATGGCTAGGCTCTTCTTTCTAGCTATTGTGCCCAATGGTAGAGTTTCAAATGTACCACTTTTTCTACTAGGAATACTTGTTCTCACCATAGAAATCTATCAATATTTGATATGTTTTGCTATTCTCTCTTTTTATAGACAGTATAATAGATTCACAACAGACTTGTAACTTTCATATGAGATTTAAGGCCAGGTAGTTATCTAACCATCAATGCCACACATGAATTAGATTAACTACATCTTGAGCCTGATAAATATTTTATTTATTTTCTTATGTAAAAGTTTATATTGAGGGATAATCCTGGGGGTTTCGTTTGTTGTTACATAAGCCTGGAGTAATGTGAAGAAACCATTAGTAAGAGAAAAGAGAAAAAAATTACCGTAAGGCTGTTATCCTTTTCAGTAATGGAAGACACTGTCTAACCTTTTCAACAATACCCTAGACTTGTGTCATTGACATCAATGATGTTATATGATCTCCTGCTTATTATCCTTGCAAACAGTAGGCTTGGGTTACACTGGGACTACAGTAGGCTTTGGTTATAAGTTTATAATTAGTCTCATTGAGGCAACATTTAAAGTTGCGACTGCTATCATCATAGTGACCCTTTTAGCCAATCAATAGGGGTCTAGCTATAAGCCCCAGAACTCTTAACCTACTTACTTCTTCACATGATGCTACGTACTAAAAACAAATTGAAGGATGACTTATCTGTAGCATCAATAAATACTAAAAGTGTTCATACAGTATGTTTGCTGATAAAGCTCTTTATGACATTAACCCATACGTTTTCAGGGGTGGCAAAATGCGCCCCCCCCCGCGTTGGGGAAAACAACTCCCCCCGATGCCCCGGTTTAAAATACAAAAGCATGATGGGGGGTTGTATTTCCCCAAAACGGAGGGAAAGGGGTTTGAACCTGGCTGTATGGGCAGCAAAACATTTTTAGGGCGTTTTTCCTTAAGCAGGGATCCCCCAAAATGGGGACCTGGGGCAATCACCCCTCATTCACCCCCCTTTTATACAATATTCAGTGCAATTATTGCAAACACAAGGGGTCACGTTATTTACCACCAAATTTTTCCCAAATAACTATTATTCACAAAGAACACAGCTGACAGGTTTTGGGGGGCTCAATAAGGTCTAGTAGGTTGTCACAGGCATATGGAGCCGACTACATCCCACAGCTGCTGGAGGCTCTATTAAAAAAAAAAATATACCACAAGGCAGTCTCATAAATTCTCAACTGGATTAAAATCTGAGGAATAACGTGGCCCGGTAGTACTTGGAAGTCTTAGTCATATTCTTTCAACCAATTTTGGACATTTCTAGCTGTGTAATATGTCACATTGTCTGGCTGGAAAATCTCATCTGCCCATTGAAGACAATTGTCACGAATGGATGTAAATGACCTGCAAAGATGGGTTTATGAACAAATCAGTTGAAAATGCCTTTCACATTGGGGGAAGGGTTATTTCATATGCCCCCCCCCCCACCCACGGGGCGCTCCGTAAAACCCGTGCTGCGTTGTGGCCCGATGCGGGCACAACCGCAGCAGAACCTAATCACCTCATTCCCCATAGTCTGTCTGGTAGCTGTCACATGCTCCCCTTCCTCCTAGGGGGCGCAACAGCTCTGCAAGATTTAAATGGCCAGCGCGCTAGTGATTGGTCATCACCGGGCTCTGACCCTATTGTCTACTTCCTCTGTGCCCCAGTGCCTACTGAGAGAGCTTTCCCAAAGGGGGTTTCAGTGTTTTCGGTACAGTACCATTGCCGGTTTGCAAAGGGATCCACTCTCCATTACATGGGCCCAGAGAATGCCACCATCCTATAAAGCAGAGAAAGTGACTCATCACATAAGGCACATTTTGCCAATCAGCCATGGTTCAATTCTGATACTGCCATGAAAATTGAAGCCTTTCTGCCGATGCAACTTATCTAGGAGAAGTGCACTGACCAAATGTCTGCTTCAGAGGCCCCATACGCATTAGAGTTCATAGAGAACTTAAAAACAAAGTTTCATTCTGGTGATGAGCTGCTCCACTGTAGCGTATCACTTCCCACCCTTTTATTTCGAGTTTAGTTCAAATTTTAAAGAAATGTGGTGCTTTGTAATGTGCATATTGCTCATTTGCAATGGTTTACAGACTGGGCAATCTCAAAAATTCTGTGGTTATGAAAGTGGTCGTAAAAATATAACTTGACTTTGTAAAAGCAGAGCCCTAACAAAAGTGAATGCAGAGGATGCAGTCACACTTGTTTCTTGGAGCCTAAATATGGTGGTTGAGAGGGACAAACAACCCACTGAATCCAGTGATGACCAGGCGAGATCTATAACTGATGAATAAGATTTGTGACCCATGTAACAGATATTGCACTGCAGCCCAGGAACTAAGGGCCACATGTATGAAAATTGTTTTGGTCTAAAACTCACTCTTTTGTCCATAGTAACCTATGGGCAAAAAAGTGAGTTTTAGACCTAAATAGTTTTCAAACATGTGGCGCTAAATGCTATGCTTCTGCAAGGAAGCACTAAATTTCCTCAAGCATTTTTACACATATTAAGCTGTATGAGACTTCAGTCTTCTTAGGACAGATATTGGGCGGCATGTATGAATTTTGGCGTTTAAATGCCAAATTTGATGTGCATGATAATAGCCTAGAATGAACCTGATTTATGAACCTACTCTGCTTGTACGACATTTCTGGCTCAGGTATACCATTTTGAAAGTGCTCTACCTGTTCCAGCAGTAATGCACCTAGAAATGTCATAGCGAAGCCATAAATTTATAGCTTCGCTACGGTTCTAGTACACCCGTCCCACATGCCATTATCAGGTGCATTACATATCGCCCGCGACACTTTGTAATGCGCCTAATTTAGGGGGGCGAGTGGGCCATTTAACAATGTAGTGAACGGGGCTGCGGCTGATATCGGGCCGAAAAGATGCCAGATATCTGGCCCAGCCCCGTTTATACATGCCGTTCATTGTTTCTATGGTAATTCAAGAGATACATAATTTTGCACGTTCTATCTGCTATGCTTCTCCAAGCTACACTGGCTTATTAGAGTTCCTGGATAAGTGAAATGTTTGGAGAATATGTTGTACTCAATTTGTAGCCTGAGTACGGAGCAAGTGTGAGACTGAGTTATTGAGTGGTATATTCTGGACTCTGACTGTAAACAGCCTGTAAAGCCAAATCCAAAAAAAAATAAAACTAAATTCACATGCAATAAGCATATACGTTAGTAAAAAATACTTGGACAACATGGTTTTCAACGGCAGAATCTGCATGAATTCGACGAGCCCTGTGAACGTCCCCTAAACTGTTGTATTACAGTGTCACTTATGCACTTTTTTGCTTTTTTTCACTAGCTCAAAATATAAAACATTTTTGCAATACTCAGAGCTAATGATAGGGATAAGCATATTCTCATCAAGTATAAAGCACAACTAGAAAGGTATCTTGTTGAAGCAAACATTAAAGGTTTGCTTTGAAATTTCCATAGTCTAGATATATAGAAACAACATGTGAAGCATGCTTAATTTAGACAAATATTCTTGAGTTTAGAGTAAGAAGCTTTCTTATATTTTCTCACTTTGATCAGTAAGATATGCTGCTACATCGAGCGCGTGTTTTGGCACGTGTCACATTTTGATAAACCACAAAGTCAGAACAGCAATTCCAGTGCTTAATGGCTTAATGTATTTAATTTTCTTCACTTTTCATTTTCTTGTTTTTTAGTTTTTGGAGGGTTATTATGGAAAGTCAACACAACCTGCAATACTGTTTATGTAAGACCATGTGAGGACATGTGGACCTTATAGGGTAAAGTCTGCTGCTCAGCAGAGTCCTTTGACCAGAGACTTAAAAAGGAGTAGCTCTTGTGGACATAGCCATCTATGATTGACGTGGTGGACCATTTATTTGAATACCTGTAATAATTAACAAGTGTTAGAAGTGCTAAAAGCAGCCAATTGCTCTGCAACTTTTACTTAGAAGGACTGTCTTTGTAAGACAAAATATTAATGTGTTACACTATATTTGCTAATGCTAAAATGAACATACATAGTGATAGTATACTTCTCCCAAATAATAAAAAACATACAAAGTCTGATCTGAAATGTATCATTAGTTTCTTCAATACCCTAATATCCTCCAGTTTACAACCTAGGTAGAGGTACAATATTTTTGTAGGACTTCAAGTGAGACCTTTTACTTTAAAACAAGTCTTAGTGTTATGTAACAGTATGACCTTTATGTCATTTTCTGCATTCACGTAGATTAAAAGTATTAAAGAGGTTGTGTGACTATTTTTATCTTTTAATTTCAAGTTACTGCTGTATAATAAAACAAACAAAAAAAAAAACATACATACTCACCTTTCTGCTCTCTGTCATTTCAGCTCTGCAGCTTCTGGTGGAACCCCAGTGTCTGTTCACTAGGGATGAGTGATTATAAGCGACAAAGTTGAAATCGGCACGATTTTTAGGCTGATCGGAAATTTCCGGTCACGCAATATTTTAGGTGACAATCTTACAGATAATCTATTACTATCGCGCCATTTTCAGAGTTTTCTGTCATTTTAGCGGCCAGCAAATCAGCTTAGAGCAAAGAGCAGTGTGAGCTGGGTGTGCAACATCATGACTGGGATGTGTATGGTTGTGATTGGCTGGAAAAATGACATGACCTCGTTTTGCATAGACCAGCGTTTCCTGCTCAGCATCAGTCTTTCAGTGTCTAACATTAGAGCTAGACGTCTGCTGCGTGTCTATCAATACAGCTCCACTCAGAGACACAGTTCTTATCTTGATGCATACAGACCAATATGATTTTAGCTGTGAACATTAGAATATAGGTAGATTAGAGAATTTCAGTTCTTATTTAGTTAGACAGAGCCTTTTAAAGAAGCATCTAGCGCTGTCCAGCCATGGGGTGGAGGGGGGGGGGTGGACGGACGGACGGACAGTCAGACAGACATGCTTTGGAAAGGAGGTTGCATATTGTGCAGCCCAGACTCTGCCTTGAACCTGCATTGAAATGGCAATTTTTTTTACCACTTTTTGGCCAGCACACCTTTTATTTTGTGCGTCCCAGTTTTTCAAATAGCCAAGTTATGCTCCAATTTTGATACAGAAATTTTCTAGTAACTGTTCTTGTTTGTCATTGCTGCAAAAAACGCAATTTCTCATCCATGTAACTTTTAAATAGCTGTATTGCACTTTGGTGCGCCCCAGTTTTTTTCAAATAGCCATGTTGTATGCCAATTTTGATACAGAAATTTTCTAGTAACTGTTCTTGTTTGTCATTGCTGCAAAAAACACAATTTCTCATCCATGTAACTTTTAAATAGCTGTATTGCACTTTGGTGGGCCCCATTTTTTTCAAATAGACATGTTGTATGCAAATTTTGATACAGAAATTTTCTAGTAACTGTTCTCATTTGTCATTGCTGCAAAAAACACAATTTCTCATATGTGTAACTTTTAAATAGCTGTATTGCACGTGGTATGGCCCAGTTTTTTCAAAGAGCCACCTTGTACTTAAATTTGGATACAGAAATTTTGTAGTAACTGTTGGTGTATTTCATTGGTGCAAAAACCACCTTTTGTTATCCGTATAACTTTTAAATAGCTGTATTGCACGTGGTGTGGTCCATTTTTTTTCAAAGAGCCACCTTTTAATTAAATTTGGATACAGACATTTTGTAGTAACTGTTGGTGTATTTCATTGGTGCAAAAACCGCCTTTTCTCATCCGTATAACTTTTAAATAGCTATATTGCACGTGGTGTGGCCCAGCTTTTTTCAAAGAGCCACCTTGTACTTAAATTTGGATACATAAATTTTGTAGTAATAATAACAATATAATAATAATCTTTATTTATATAGCGCCAACATATTACGCAGCACTTTACAATTTGGAGGGTGTGGGTACAGACAGAAACAATACATTGCACAATGAAAAGCTACATACAGATGAGACACAAGGTGAGAGAGCCCTGCTCGCAAGTAGTGTTGAGCGATTACGTTGGCCATCGACATTGGTCGATGGTCGATAGTCGACCATCATCGACAAGATAGTCGATAGTCGATAGTAGATAATGATCGATGACCATTAAAGTCTATGGGAGAGCAACAACACCTTCATTCTTACACCCAAACAGGGCTGGAGAAGCTGGAATTAACATCCACAACAGTCAAATGGATACGTGCTACATCTTAGGCAACACACTTAGGTTATAAAAGCCACAGAAAAAAAAATCACACACCATTCACTATCCCTGTCTTGTACCACAGCATGACCCTTAAACCTGCATCACCCACAAATTAAAAAGTGCCAGAAGGCAGTATTATTTGAACCATCATTTTAATTGAACTGGACATTGAATATCCCTGTCCTGGAACGCAGCTTGACCCTAAAAACCTGCATGACCCACAGAGTCTTTCAACCACCATTTTAGTTTCACTGGACATTGACTATACCTGTCCTGGGCCACAGCATGAGCCCCAAACCTGCATGACCCCCAGATTCAAAAGTGCCGGGAAAAGGAGTCTTTCAACCACCATTTTAGTTTCACTGGACATTGACTATACCTGTCCTGGGCAACAGCATGAGCCCCAAACCTGCATGACCCCCAGATTCAAAAGTGCCGGAGAAAGGAGTCTTTCAACCACCATTTTAGTTTCACTGGACATTGACTATACCTGTCCTGGGCCACAGCATGAGCCCCAAACCTGCATGACCCCCACATTTAAAAAGGGCCAGAAGGCAGTATGATTTGAACCACCATTTTAGTTGAACTGGACATTAACTATATCTGTCTTGTACCGCAGTATGACCATTAAACCTGTCTGACCCACAGATTAAAAAGTCCGGGAAAAGGAGTCTTTCAACCACCATTTTAGTTGAACTGGACATTGACTATCCCTGTCCTGGACCGCAGTATGACCATTAAACCTTCCTGACCCCCAAATTAAAAAGTGCCGGGAAAAAAGGAGCCCTTTGAAACCACCATTTTATTTTGAAATGGACATTGACTATACCTATCCTGGGCCAAAAGCATGAGCTCCAAACCTGCATGACCCCCAGATTTTAAAAGTGATGGAAAAAGGAGTCTTTGAACCATCATTTTAGTTGATCTGGACATTAACTATCCATGTCCTGGACCGTAGCATGAGCCCAAAACCCGCATGACCCACATGACGATGATGATGACGACATTTGTGGCCGTGACTGGCAGGACGAGGAGGTAAGACTGCTGGATGCAGGTTGCATTAACCACTGAAGAACAGATTGGCGATGCTGTTTGTTACTTAGATTCACAGGGCCCTGACCCAGCGATGACAGGCCTGATGGTCCTGCAACTGACGATCCGCTGGTATGCGTGTTGTCGCCAGCACTGGAAGGAGCACCTTCTCTCGTACCTCTACCTCCATGTCCTACCCCCCTCTTTGCTCGCTTACCACCTGAATTTCGCTCCATGTTCAGAAATATAAAAATTTGAGAAGGTATGGAAGAGTTTTGGAAAGTCTCTTATTAAAAGACGGCAAATCACAGCTATTCTCAAATCCCTTAAATCAAAACAAAATTGCTGGATTCAAATATAACTGCAAAGTAGATCTATCAACAAAGCTGGCCTGCGCCAAAAGGAAAAAACACGTATCTGAAATGTATTCGGATAATAAAAGGTATTTTTGGCACCTATCAATTCAACCTGTGGTGACTACAAAATTTGTGATATTGAAATTTAACTGCAAAGTAGATCTATCAACAAAGCTGGCCTGCGCCAAAGTGAAAAAACACGTATCTGAAATGTATTCGGATAATACAAGGTATTTTTGGCACCTATCAATTCACCTGTGGTGACTACAAAATTGCTGTATTGAAATTTAACTGCAAAGTAGATCTATCAACAACGCTGGCCTGCGCCAAAGTGAAAAAACACGTATCTAAAAATTAAATTCGGAAAAAAACAAGGAAATTTTTGGCCCCTTTTAAATTCACCTGTGGTGGACTAAAAAAATTTTCTGTTTTTCACATTTAAGTGAAAAGGGCCCTTTCAAGGGAAAACAAAGCGAAGTACGCCAAAGTCAAAAAACCTATCTAAAATTTTATTCGGAAATAAAGGTTTTTTTGGGGCACCTTTAAAATTAAACACTGTGGTGCCCTAAAAAAATTGCAGTATTCACATTTAATTTGCAAGGTGCCTCAATAAAAAAAAAGCGGTATTGGGGCCAAAGTAAAAAAAACACTATCGTAATGAAATTCGGATAATAAAAGGTTTTTTTTGGCCACCAATAAATTTCCCTGGGGTAACTACACAATTCCTGGTTTAAAAATTTTAACGAAAAGGTTTGGCAAAAACAAAAAAATCGGGAAAACGGGGCAGGGGGCGTGGCCTGCCCGGGAGATAAAGAAGAAGCATTTTGAGAGATTTTCCTTTGCATGGGGACGAAAAAATGGCTCACCAAAAACCTCCAAAATCACCTAAATAACCCCCCTTGACCATCTAAACACCTCCACATGCCAAAAGGGCACCTTTTGAGACCATTTTGAAACCCACCTCCCCCAAACCCCCTCCGCACCGGCCTCTTGTTTATAGGGGTAAAGGGGCCCCTGCCTCTGCTAGGGAGGATCCGCGGCCATCTTAAGGGCCCCCATCTCCAACCCCGGGGCCCAACCCCTCCTCCTATTTACCCGGGCGGTGAAAAAGGCTGGGGGGGAAAAGACAGAAAGAGGGGCCCTTGGAGGGCGGGGGTCGCCGGCCCTCTTAGGGGCCCGGTCCCCAAACTGCCCAGACTGAGACGCTCATCGGGTTTCTCGGCCACGGAAGGCCCCCGGCCGGCCCGCCTTTTTTTTCACCGGGGCCCCCGCCCGTGGGGAACGGGGGAGCCCCATTGCTTAAAAAAATCCCTCAGCTTCCCCGGTGAGAAAATTTTTATACAAAAGAAAATTGTGGGCGGCACCTGCACTCACACCCCGGTGGCTCGGGTCCCGCTAGGGATTTGGACTTTTACTCCCGGGCCCCATTAATCTGCTACATATCCCTACCCGCAGCTTTTGGGGCCCCAAATTTTTTTCTATGAGCCCGCAGTAAATGATAAAAGGGCCTCTGCGGGCTTGAACACTTTAGCCCAAATTGGGGGGAGGGTTTTCTGCTCAAAACCAACCCTGCGAATAGGAGGAAAAAGGAAAATTTTACACTACCTTACCTTTTTGGGGTAATTAGAAAATGGGCAAATTTTCCCCTCAAAAATTCAAATTGGGTTTCACTTCCCAAATTTTTTCCGAAAAAATTTCGTTTCTTTTTCCAAATTTAAACCTTCCCGGCACGAATCGCGTTAAAAAGCAGCTATTTCCGGGTTTGGGCACAGAGCCTGCAGGGTGCGAAAAAACTTTGTGCCATCTTAAATATCAGAGGGAGTTGGGGGTTTGGTCTTCTTTACAATTTTGGGTTTTGGGAAATTGAACGCAATGACTGCCGCCGCTCTTAAAAATCGTTTTCACTAAAAAACCCCCGGGGGGCATTTAAAGGGGGAAAAAAGCCCAAAAAAAACCCACCCGGGAATGAAACCTGATAAAAGTCATCCCAAGCAAAACCCGGAAAAAAACAAGCTGAGACTCGGGTGGAAAACTTAAAGTGACAAAAGTGTGGGGGTTGACGGGGCAGCCACAGAAAGCATGAGGTTGGGCCCAGGGGCACAAAAAACTTTCTGGAGGGGGCCAAAACACGGGGGAAGCCACAAGGGGCACAATGACGAGAGCGGAGGCCCCGGCGGCAGAAAGAAATGGGGGCAGGCGTGGCCCAATGAAATTCTGGGGGTAGAAAAACCAAGGAAGCCCCCGGGAAAGGCACAATCAAAACAGTTTTGGAGGTCACACAGCGGGCAGCATGGATAAAATCAGGGCACAAGGGACTTTCTGGAGGGGGCCCAAAACAGTATTGGGGAAAAACATTTTTGGCAAAATATACAGTGTGGGGGGTCACAAAAAGCAGCAGCATGAGTCAGGCAGTGGCAAAATTTCCCTTCTGGAGGCGGCAAAAAAAAGTATTGGGGCCACAGAGTGGCAAAATTTATACATTGTGGAGGTCACACAGCAGCAGCATGAAACCAGGCAGGGGCAAAATGAGTTTTCTGGAGGCGGAAAAACCCAGTATTGGGCCACAGAGGGGCCCACAATCACACAGGGGTGGGGGGCACGGCAGCACAGTATGAAAATCGGCAGGGGGCAAAAATGACTTTCTGGAGGGGGAAAAAACATTTTTGGGCCCCACAGAGTGGCACAATCAAAACAGTTTTGGGGGTCAGGGGTGGCAGCAGTATGAGGGTCAGGCAGTGGAAACAATGACATTCTGGAGGCGGAAAAAACAGTTTTAAACCACAGGGGGCACAATGAAACAGTTTTGGAGGCCCACGACAGCAGCAGCATGAGATAAAGGCAGGGCAAAAATGAAAATTCTGGGGGCCCAAAACAGTATTGGGGCCAAACCGAGGGGGCACAATTACACAGTGTGGGGGCACGACAGCAGCAGCATGAGATGGGGGCAGGGGCACAATGACATTTCTGGAGGTGGAAAAAACGGAGGAAGCCACAATGGCACAATGACTGAGAGGGGGGAAGGTCCCCCAGGGGCCGCAGCATGAGGTCAGGCGGGTGGCCAATGACACATTTTGGGGGTTGGAGCATGTCCCCCAAAGAAAGCAGCATGATTTTCGGGAACAGTGGCACAATGACACATTTGGGTTTGCCCAGGGAAAACGGGCAACAGAAAGAAAGCAGCATGGGGGGGTTTCCATAGATGGCACAATGCCCGAGGTGGAGGTGGGTGACAAAAACCATTTCCCCGGGTAAAAAAATGGGGGTAGGCAGATGGAAAACCCTGCGCAGATTTTGAGGAAAACAGGGGGGTGGCAGCATCAGAATAGTGGCTGAGGCAGGTAGTTTGAACCCAACTGACGCCAAAGGGCCCTTTGGTGTGTGGAAATCCTGGCCAAACCCCCGCCTAAATTCATCTTGAAAAAGGGTTTCAGTTTTTTCCCACATTTCCCGTGGACAAAGCGGGTTCCCCTTGGGGGAAAACAAATGGCCCCCGCCGCACTGAACACCCCTCTGATGCCACACTCCCTGGCCGGGCAGGACAGCTTTTTTACCACTGCAAACTGGGCAAGTTGGGGGCCCCCACACTTCCCCAGTTTGGCTCCCCCATTTAGCCAGCGTTTCTTCTAATTTAGGTGGCGAGTGCTGCCAATTTAGGCCACAACCTTTGGGGTTCGGGGACTGCCCAGGTCCTGCTGCTTGCTGCTGTTTGGCGACTGCCCCCCACTGGGGCGGGTGAAGGAAGCGCCACAGTGACCCCAAAGACTTAGGTTACTACGGGAAGGGACGGGTACTGCTCCTCCCCCAAACCACCTTCCCCCAGCACCCCGGGGAAAGTAGAAACGTAGCGCGGGAGGAACCCCCCGGTCAAAACCGGGTCAAGGAGGGACATGCCCGAAACTTTAAGGAAAGCAGCCACTAAATTACGGGGGATTTCCCTATGGGTTTTTTAGTTTGTCTTCCCCCTAAAATCCCGGGGAAAAAGGGCCCCCCCTTTTTTGGACCGGTACCCGGGGTCCAATAGGGGGGGAAAACCCCAAAAAGTCATCCCTCCCCCGGATGCGACTATTCGGCTGTCACTAGCCGGGCAAAAAAGCATGCTGGGGGCCATCTGCACAAGTGACTCTGAGGGCTCCCCTGCCTCCTTTTCCAAACTGTATATGCCAGGGTGCGGGGGGTAAATCTGCCTCGTCTTCCTCATCCCATCCACCTCCTCCAGCTGCTCCTCTCCTCCCTCTTGCACCTGGGTAGAAAACCCTCTCATTTCACCAGACAATGCTTCTGCCCCCCAATGTCCTCCCCCCTTTCCCCTTTTTAGTCCCCCCCGGGCCTTTATGTGGCCCGAGTTGTTAAATCCCCCCTCTCCAGTCCCCTGCCCAGACAGATTTTTCAGCATCCCGTTCCAAAAACATAAAGCGGGGGAATGACGTTATTTATCCTGTAGCCTGGAAACTGACAAAAAACTCGCCCTTTCCCCGAAAGGCCTCAACAAAAGGGAAAGGTTTTCACGCATGAGCTCCACCCGGGTGACAAACAAAGTTACAAAAGGGGGGTACTTTTTGTCTGCCTGGAATATCAAAAAATTCCCTTAATGGCCTTTCTCGTTCATACAGGGCGGACCAAAAAATGTGCAGGGGTGGAATTCCAGTGGGGAAAAAATCCCCAAATCAGAGTGTGTTGGGGGGGCCTTTTTTTGCCGCTGCAACTCGAGGAGGGGGGTTCCTTTGGGTTTGTACGAATGGATAAAAAAGGGATGCACAAATTTTTCCCGGCCATTTTTAAAAATGTTCTGAAGAAACGGTTTGGAAAAACTTCAGGGAAACCCTTTTTACAACCAAATGAACAAAGTGCCCCCATGCAGGCGCATGGACTACCCTCCTCGGTGCAGCACGGGGCACCATGTTCCCCCCATTGTCCGCACCATGGTTCCCCATTTGCAGTTTTCGCGGAGAAAAACCAACATCGAAAATTTTTTGCTGCATGACACGACAGTTCCCCCCTGTGTGACTTCGTTCGCCCCCAGGCAAGCCAGGGGGTAGAACTTCTTTAAAACCGCGGGGCCCTACACATGTGGTAAAGATGGAGCATTTCTTTTTGAGGCTGAGAAAGGTGGTTGGTGGTGGAAGAGGAGGGCGGACAATTGGGGGCAGTTGCAGCAGTTTGACCCCGTGGAGGGGAAAAGCGGCTTTTCCCGCCCAATTGTTGGTGTGGGCCCGGGGGTGGAAGCACAATTTACCCAGGGGGGCCGTAAAGGACATGTACTGGCCCCGACCGGGAGTTACAGGGTTTCCCGACTTTCCCCCGGGTTTTTTCCCGGGGGCACCTTGGAACAAAAAAAGATAAGCCCCAAGGACTGACCCACCTTTTTTCTACATATTTATAAGTGCTGGTACCCTTTTTTGGAAAAGAAATTTAACCCGGGTTGGAACTCTCCACAAAAATATTTCTTTTTGGGGCGTTAAAAATTGCGGTTTTTTTACCCACACAACAAGAGATACAGTTTTAATTAACCTTTGGGTTGTAAATTTGGCTAAAAGGAAAAAATTTTTTATATTTTTTTCGTTGAAAAAAGACGGGGTTTTTTTTGTCACACACCACAAAACAACGCTTAAAATTTAACCCCCGGATGTAAATTTCGCCAAAGAATTGGAGCCGCACAAACCCAGAACCCTTTTTACGTGTTACAATTGGGGGGGTTTTTCTACGCCACACAACCCAAAGATACGTTGTAATTAACCTTTTCTTGTGAATTAAAGGGTACAGGAAAAAATTTTTAAAATTTTTTGGGGTTGAAAAAGACGGTTTTTTCCTTTGGGGCAGCACACCAGCAAAACAACGCTTAAAATTTAACCCCCGGATGTTTAAATTGCGCCAAAAATTGAGCCCCACAAAATATAGCTTTGTAGCGGGTTACAATTGCGTGTTTTCTACCCACACAACAAAAGAATACAGTTGGGAATTAAACCCTTTTTTTTTGAATTTGGCTACAGGAAAAATTTAAAATATTTTTTGGGTTGAAAAAAAAACGGTTTTCTTGGGGTTCCCGAAAACCAGAAAAAAAACGCTTAATTTTTAACCCCCGGATGTAAATTGCGCCCAAAAAATTGAGCCCCCCCCCCAAAAATTTGTAACTTTGTAGCGGGTTACAAAATTCGTGTTTTTTTACGCCACACAACAAGAGAACAATTTTAATTAACCTTTTTCTTGTGAATTTGGCTACGGAAAAATTTTTATATTTTTGGGGTTTGGAAAAAAAACGGTTTCTTGGGGTCAGAAAACCCCAAAAACAACGCTTAATTAACCCCCTGGATGAAAAATTTCCCAAAGAAATGAGCCCCACAAAATAGTAGGGTTTTTTAGCGTGTTACAAATTCGTTTTTTTCTACGCCACCAAAAAGAGATACAGTTGGGAATTTAAACCCTTTTCTTGGGGAATTAGGCTACAGGAAAAATTTTTATTTTTGGCTTTAAAAAACGGTTTCTTTGGGGGGAGAAAAACCCCGCAAAACAACGCTTAATTAAAAACCCCCGGGTGTAAATTTTCGCCAAAAAAATTTAGCCCCAAAAAAATAGTAGCTTTTTTACGTGTTTTCAAATTTTGGTTTTTCTTAAAGCCACACAACAAGAGATTTCAGTTGTAATTAAAACCCTTTGTTTTGGGAAATTTGGCTACAGGAAAAAATTTTTTTATTTTGGCGTTGAAAAAGACCCGGGTTTTTTTTTGGGGCAGCACACCACAAAAAAAAAACGCTTAATTAAAACCCCGGGGTGTAAATTGGGGCCAAAGAATTGAGCCGCACAAAATAGTAAGCTTTGTAAACGTGTTACAATTCGTTTTTTCTACCCACCAAACAAGAGTTTCAGTTGTAAAAATTAAACCTTTTCTTGTGAATTAGGCTAAAAGAAAAATTTTATATTTTGGCGTTGAAAAAGACGGTTTATTTTGGGGGAGGGAACCCCGCAAAACCCAAAGCTTTTTAAATTTAAACCCCGGATGTAAATTTCGGGCCCAAAAATTGAGCCCACAAAATAGTAGCTTTTTAGCGTGTTACAATTTGCGGTTTTTTTTCCCCAAAGCCCACAAAAAAGAATACAGTTGTAAATTTAAACCCTTTTCTTGTGAAATTTTGGGTACAGGAAAAATTTTTAAAATTTTTTTTGGGCCCCTTGAAAAAAAACGGGTTTCCCTTGGGGGCAGCACCCACAAAAAACCTTTTAAAAAAAACCCCTGGATTAAATTGCGCCAAAAAATTGAAACCGCACAAACTAGTACCCTTTTTAGCTGTTTCAAAATTTCGTGTTTTCTACGCCACAAAAACAAGAGATACAGTTGTAATTAACCTTTTTTTGAATTAAACAAAGG
This sequence comes from Phyllomedusa bahiana, assembly GCA_025379985.1. NCBI lineage: Eukaryota > Metazoa > Chordata > Amphibia > Anura > Hylidae > Phyllomedusa > Phyllomedusa bahiana. The sequence continues at coordinate 45,472 of JAODAL010032819.1, forward strand.
GAAAAAATTTTATATTTTGGCGTTGAAAAAGACTTTCTTGGGGAGCAACCACAAAAAAAACGCTTAATTAAAAACCTTGGGTGTAAATTTCCCAAAAATTTAGCCGCACAAAATAAGCTTTGACGGTTACAATTGCTTTTTCTCGCCACACAACAAAAATACAGTTGTAATTAAACCCTTTTCTTTTTAATTTGGTTAAGGAAAAAAAATTTTATATTTGGCGTTGAAAAAGACGGTTTTCTTGGGTCAGCACACCCTCAAAACAACGCTTAATTAACCCCTGTTAAATTGCGCCAAAAATTTTGCCCACAAAAGTAGCTTTGGGGAGCGTGTTACAAATTGCGTGTTTTTTTACCCACACAACAAAAGATACAGTTTAATTAAACCCTTTTCTTGTGAATTAAAGGGTACAGGAAAAATTATATATTTTTTCGTTTAAAAAAACGGTTTTTTGGGTCCACACCAGCAAAACAAGCTTAATTAAACCCTGGAAGTAAATTCGCCAAAAAATTAAAACCGCCAAATAGTAGCTTTTTGGGGGGTTTTCAATTGCGTTTTTCTAAACCACACAACAAGAATACAGTTGTAATTAACCTTTTTCTTGTGAAATTTGCTAAGGGAAAAAATTTATTTTTTGGCGTTGAAAAAGACGGTTTCTTGGGCAGCACACCAGCAAAAAAAACGCTTTAAATTTAACCCCCGGATGAAATTGCCCCAAAGAAAAAGACCCCAAATAGTATTTGTATGTAAACCGTTTTTTCACGAAACCAAAAATACATTTTTTAATTTAACCTTTTCTTGGTGAATTAGCTAAAAAAATTGGAAATTTTGGCTTAAAAAACGGTTTTTTTGGGGCAAACACACCCCCCAAAACCTTAAAAAAATAAAAATTTTTCCCCAAAAAGTTAGCCGCACAAACAGTAGGAGTT
>JAODAL010032820.1:0-46399 GCA_025379985.1 Phyllomedusa bahiana
CTAAATTTTTCCCGGGGCCCTAATGAAGATTTATAAAAAACCCCATTTACCATTGATTTGGGTCTTTTTTATTTTCATAGGGGCCCTTTGGGGGCTGCAGAGGCCAGAGCCCATTAAAAAACTGTTACCACTCCATCCCCTGTAACAGGTTTTCCCTGATCCAGCAATTTTTTTTAAATGTGGCTTTTCTTTTAAAGGGCCCCAACGGGGGCCCCAAACAGAAATTTCAGGGCCCCATACAGCTAAAGCATCTGGCCCTGTCAACCCTCCCGCCAATCCCACCCCCCCCAAACCCCACCCTACCAGCCCCCAACCTAGAAAAAGAGGGCCCCAAAACCGGGGGCCGAGGGGGCTTCAGGGGGGCCCCAACAGCGGGCCTCCAGAGGGGGCTGAAAGGGGGCCCCCCTCTAAACCCATCCTCGGCCCCCTGCAGTTGGGCCCCTCTGAACCCCCCCCCTACAGAACCAGCTGTGGGGGGGCCCCTGAAAACCCCCCTTTGGGGCCCCCCCGAGGGGGGCCCTCTGAAGCCCCCCCCCCTGTACCCCCGCTTGGGGGGGCCCATCGAAGCCAGCGGGGTCCAGGGATGGGTTTCAGAGGGGCCCCAACCATTTTAAAGGTAGTATCACGTTCCAAGGGGGGGGAGGGGGACCGCTTTTCTGCTGTACGGGAGAGCCGCAGTACATTAACATAGTACGCAGAGACTCACATTTACTTGCCTCTGGCACCCTGTACCGGGAGCCGGCCCCTCCTCTCCCCTCTCTCCTCTCCTTTGCCTTCAGGGAGGGTGTTGAAAATTTGAACTAGTAAGCCCCCCCCCTCGGAGAGGAGAGGAGGGATCGGCTCCGGTCACAGGCTGCGCAGCACAACAAGTAAGTGTCAGTCTTTGCTGTTATGTTAATGTACTGACTGAGCGCTCCTGTGCAGTGGACCACAGCCCACCCTTCCTCCCCACCCCGAGCCCCTAGCCCGTGGGCAAACAGGCCCTGACTAGCTTGTGAAACAAGGGGGCACGCTTGCAGCATGCCCCCTTATTTCAGGTTTTTCACCGGACCCCGTACTGCAGCACCCCCTGTACTGCCTTTACAGTGGCCCTGGCACCATGTAATACTCTTTTCTTGAAACTGTCGCAGGGAAATCTCATACCTGTAAGATTTCCCCGGCACAGAACACAGGGCAACCTCACAATTTACTTTTTTGTTCATTTAACCCACAGCAAGATTTATACTAGCAGCATTATCCATTGAAAACCAATATTGGGTTTGCAATGTCAAGATCTTAATCTATTTTCTATAAGGAAAAATGAAAAAAGCAAACAGAAATAATCACTTTTTAATTCCCTCAATTCATCTTTAAGGAATGAAGTTTATAATGAAATTCAATGAAATGTAGAGTGTGAAATTCAGCACTAAATAAATCTAACATGGCTAAAGTACACTATGATGAACGTACAACAAGAACTATGAATGAAACCACCAGGTGTGAGGTGACCGGACTCCAGAAATACACTGCGCAGAGCAGAAATCACCGACAACATTTGACAAACAAAGACAGATTGATCTTATAGGACCTCGGAAGCATTTTTTCCCAAAAAAAGTTATTTAATTACTGTTGTCCGTTCCAAGCTATTCTGTGATACCTACAATGGATCTAAGCCTAGGTTTGCATTATGTTTGGTCAAAAACGCAAATGTATATGTTTGAAATAAATGAACAGTTTAGAAAGTCTCCAAATGTGCATCTTTGGCATACATTTAATGGATACATTTTTAGACAGATATATTTATTACCTTGCTTCCAATCTTTTTTTTTTTTCAATACTCTGGCGGGGCCTCTATACCTACCTACCTACTGACTGGGGGTCAATATACCTACTTACCTACGGGGGTTATATACTGGCCTATAGATTCCTATATTCCCTATAACTGTTTTTAGTAACAGCTTTGAAGGAAAGCTGATAAGGGATGTAGTATCAGCTTTACTGGACGTTGGATCTCCTAACCCGCATCCAAGCTGGGTAACAGCACATCAATCAGCTTTCCTTCAGGGCTGAGATACAATGTGGTCCCTCTGCACCAAGTGATGTCAGGGCGGCATCTCATGATGCTTTACCCTGGCACCACCACTATTTACGGAGCAAACCACAGCCAGTAAGAAAAAGTGGTATAGCTGCCATATAGCTTTAGGGCATGTCCCCACGGCACGGGTTTGCAGCCGGTTTTTCATATGGTTTGCGGTTTTGCAGACCGTCTGAAAAACCAGCCGTAAACGAGCACAATGGTGCTGTATGGAAAACCCGTGCAGCGGTCTCCACTGCACGGGTTTTCTGCCCGTCGGTTTTTCAAACCGCCGGCCGCCCGAAAAACATTGAACATGCACATTCTTTCGTCCGGTTTTCGGACAGAATATGTGCATGTCAATGTGAAGGGGGAGGGCTTTTCTTCTCTTATCGAGGAGAAAAGCCATCCCCCCTGTGGCCGTGGAGACGGCACTAAAACAGGATAAATACTGGTCGGATAAACCGACCGGTATTCGTCCTCTGCCGTGGGGACATGCTCTTAGGCTGAAACCGACCAAACATTGTCAATTTGTGACTATGTTTGGCCCCTTTTCAGCCATACATGCGGCACTAGTGTATATAGTGTGCATGAGTCTGTGACGCATTTTTGGAGCGTTTTTCAGCACGGTTTTTGCCCTGGCAATTAATTTGTGTGGATGGAAACCTCATCCAAAACCTCATCAAAAACCTCTTCTGAAGAAGCGTGTTTTAGGCGACGCTTTGATGATCTTTTGGGCGCTGAAAAATTAGCGTCCAAATAAGCCATGTGTACATACCCTAATAGGCGTGCCCAAGAGTGTATTCCAAAAGTTGCCAGTACTTGATATGGCCGGTACAAATAAAATACCGTTACTGGCCCCCTGGCAGTAAAACTGTCCCTGCTAGTGGTTTACTGGATTGGTGGCAAAACTAGCATAGCAGGAGATTTACCAATTCTTCAGGGAGCCCGGGAGGACTCCCCCTTTTTAGGGAGTCTCCCTGACGGTCAGGGAGAGTTAGTAAGTATGGCTGAACCATGACCATTATTATCTGCAGATGAAAAGCATGGCATGGGTATATTAATCCCTCTAACATATCAGTGAGTCAGATGTGACTTGAGAAATGCTACATTCAAAAGAGGGCGCTGCAGAGTCCCTACTCTTTTCCCATGAGCCTTTTAGAATACATTGGACAGGACAATCGCTGAAAATTTATGGAGACAATGCAATCAGCTCTAAAATTTGAAGATTCCAACAAACAGCCCATCACATCTCCCTACTCCTGACAATGGGACATGCAGCAGAAAGGAATAATGGGATTAAAGGAGTTTTCACATCTCGAACATTTATGGTCTACTGAAAGGATTTGCAATACTTATGTTAAAGATGCGAGTCACATCTCTGGGATCCACACCTATCTAAAAAATGGGCAACTGGTTGGCTGTACTTGGAACTTCCATGACAGACTTCCTCACCTCCTTTTCATTCTCAACAGAGACTTTCAGTGGGCCTGTTCTTCAGATGTGCAAAGTAAATGAGCATTAAAAGTTGTTTTTCCATCTCAGACATTTATGGTACATTGATAGGATATGTAATAAATGTTTCACAAGAGCGGGTCCCACCATTCGACATCGACTATATTTGGAAGTTCTAGTAAAATGAATGTAGCGTATTCGCGGCAGAGCACCGTCACTTCCCTGTTCTGAACGGGGGGTTTTGGGGCTTGTTCTCAAGATACACAGAAACAAGGCCATACTCACAGCTCAAAGGCTGGACTGAAAACTGAACTCAATAAAGAGGCAACACTGGCCCCTATGCTACTGGGGAAAGATAAACAGGTGCAGCTGAGTGCTGAGCAGTAGCTCACATACCCCACCACTACGGGAACACTTAGACTGCACATTAAATTGTTACCTATTCACACAGTATGCAGAAAAGCCACAGTAAAATACATGGGGAGATTGCACTAATGCAAAAATACTGATAAGATAACCACTCACACTTTCAATATATGAGGGGGTGGTTGCTGGTATTATAATTGCATATAGATAAGGCGATACAAAAGGGTACCATTAATGCAGATACGTGTGGTGCACCATGCTGGCTTACACCACTACTATACAATTTGGCAGGCTGCCCAGCACCTTTTGGGTGTCCAACACAAAATACAGGCACCCTCTGCTCACCATTACTTTTGGGCAAAAAACCTGACAAACTGGAAAAATATAAAATATGATGTATTGTTTAATACAGTGGCCACTATATGAAATCCCCGTCAAGGATCCTCATTTCTTGCAACTCCCTACAATAACAATTTACAGAAAAAATGGGACATTAATTACTCAAAAAACACAGAAACAAGGCCATACTCACAGCTCAAAGGCTGGACTGAAAACTGAACCCAATAAAGAGGCAACACTGGCCCATATGCTACTTGGGAAAGATAAATAGGTGCAGCTGATTGCTGAGCAGTAGCTCACATACCCCACCACTAGGGGAACAATTAGACTGCACATTAAATTGATACCTATTCACACAGTATGCAGAAAAGCCACAGTATAATACATGGGAAGATTGCACAAATGCAAAAATACCAAAAAGACAACCACTCACACTCCTTCAATATATGAGGAGGGGTGGTTGCTGGTATTATAATTGCATATAGATAAGGCTAAACAAAAGGGTGCCATTAATGCAGATACGTGTGGTGCACCATGCTGGCTTACAGCCTATTACGCCACTACTATTCGATTGGGCGCGCTGCCCAGCACTTTTTGTGTGTCCAACACAAATACAGACACCCTCTGCTCCCCAGTACTTTTGGGCAAGATAGACACAGGTCCCAGAGGTGGACCTTCACCTATCAGACATTTGATGCAAAATCTATGAATATGCTAAAAATCTGTAAGGTGGGAAAACGCCTATGACTGTAGTCCTTATAGAATTTTGAGCTTTTGTCCATTATTACCCTGTATCATAAATGATTTGATAGCATAAACCATCAAACAAACTGATGACACTAACATAAGGTAACAGTAGACAGCCAGGATCAAGGCATCACTTAGTAATTTTATTTTATGTAAAATACATTCAGAGCAGAGATAAAGCAGATCATGAAAAGAAGCTGCTCCTAGGGAATTGTTTCCATCCAAACATTTTACTTTTACGCAACATAAAACTCAATAGTTGACAACTTGACCATTCTGCCTGCAGAATCAACACTGTAAAATGTATTTGTATTAAGCTGACTTCAGCGAGTCTAAAAATCTGAAGGGAAGTTTACCGAAAACTGTGCCTCTTTTAACTGTGACATATTTCTTCTTCCCTTTTGTATACTCAATATTTAATGCCACCTACCTTTCCCTGCCAGCACAGAATCTAGAGAAGTGACTACATCCCGGCGATACTGGCATTAAAAATACATTTTCCAGAACTGCTGACATGCCCGCCATTTTAATCAATAAATATGCAGTTTCAGGAGACATGTATCATGTCAGATGATAACAGCTAGTAAACCCGAACGTGAGTTTCTTGCACATAAAAACTATCTTATTCTTTTAGTGCTCTGGCTTTGACTATATACATTATGCCTACAGGAGGATAAAAGTAGTGTTTGACGTATATGTATTCTTTCAGTTTTTATCTTTTATAATGATAGCAAAGGCAGACACTAAATTTAGCAGAGTTGCTGCAAAAAGATGCAAAACCATTCTTGGATGTGTGATACAGAGACCAGGGTTCATTTTTTACGTTGATCTACTATATGGACTTTAGAGAGTAGGAAATAATAACAACTACCGACAGTGTGAAGAAATTTGACTTTGTAATGTCCTGAACTTGAGTTTTTTTCCTCTGACCCTAACTCTAAACTCAGCCTTAATCATGACCGTAATCCTGACCTTTACCCTTATTCTAGCCCTACGAACGCTAACTCCAACAACCCGAAGCCAAGCCGAACTCCACGAACTCTAACCATAACCCTTAACCCTAACCCTACTAATCATAGCCTTCACCCTAACCTTGGTAACACTAGCACCTAACCTAACTATTTACCTTGACTTTAACAAGCCTAATGCAAGCCCTAACTCCACAAACTCTAACCATAACCTCTAAACCCTTGCCCTACTAATCAGTCTTAACCCTTACCTTAGTAACACTAATACCTAACCTATTTATACTAACTTTAACAAGCATAATGCAAGCCCTAACTCCACAAACTCTAACCATAACCCTAACACTACTAACCATAACCCTACTAACCCTAACACCTAAGCCTACAACTTACCCTAACCCTGACCTTCTAATTTCTAATTAAAGCAAAAGCAGACACGAAATTTAGCAGAGTTGTTTCAAAAAGACACAAAACTGCAAAAATAGCAGTGATCTTTTTTTTCCATTGAACTTGAGAGGATGTGAAATAGTAACAACTACTGGAGTATTGTTGTTTGAATCTGTCCAAGGTATCGGTTCAACCGACCATGTAAAAAAAATCAGTTTTGAAACATCCTGAATCTGAATGCTTTTACTCTGACTCTAACTCTAATACCAACCCTAATCCTGACCATAACCTTGACCCTAGCCCTAATTCTAGCCCTAGTAACTCTAACTCCAAAAACCCTAAGCCAAGCTGAACTCCACAAACTCCAACCCTAAACCCTAACCCTACTAACCATAGCTCTAAGCCTACCTTATAAACCTCACACTTAGTCTAACTACTTAGTCTAACTACTTATCCTAGCCCTTACCCTATATCCCCTTACGGCAAAGGCAGACACTAAATTTAGCACAGTTGTTGCAAAAAGATGCAAAACCATCCTTGACCCTAACCCTGTGTCAGGAATCTCCTGCTATGACTTGGAACTTGTTTACTGTGTTTGCCCTTAAGTTTGCCCTCAGTCAAGATGGTGGATCGTTTTCCAGGGGGTGCCATTTTGTTTCCTGTTTCCTTTTTGTAGATATATAAACTCCTCAAGCCTGTACTCATTGCTTTGTATTGTGTTTAAGCTCCTCTGTGCAGTCCTCACCGGAACTTGCTTTCCCGTTATTCCTCACCTTTGCGGTTTACCCCAAACTTCTAATTACGGTCTTCAATTGCTCCTCCTGACTTTGCCTGGGAAACCATTTACATCTCTGCGCCTCCTTTTCCATCTGCATTGGCCTTCGCTGTTTCAACCCAGTCCTAGCCATTGGATTCCACGTACCATATATCGTGCCCGGATACTCAAGCCCAAAAAATGGAGTCCGCGGGGGCTGCAAGCCCGGGAAGCTCGCATCAAACGCTTCGACTGCTATGGCTAACTGCCCCCGAGTGCAAACATTAAAAGCAAATGTACGCTTTGAAGGCCAGAGGGCCATAATACCCAAAGTGTACGGGGAAAAGGGATTCAGGAACTACGTAAAAAGGTGCATATTATCCGAGGGGTTGGCCCACCGGGAAGTCAACCCTGGGGCCCACCCACTTTGGGTGCCTTTCATGGCCAAATTGCCACCCTTTGATTCGGCGGGATCGGAAAAATTTTCCGGGGGTTTTCCCTAAATCAAGAGGCTTATTTGACGCAAACCTGCGAAATTCCCCTCCCGACAATCGAAGGCCCGTGAAATTTTTGCTGCGACACACAAACCCATTGCCTGGGCTAGCCCTTTAATTGAAACTAAACCCCGCTGAATCACCTGAAGAGTTCACGACCCCATGATCAGATTTTTTGACACCCCAATCGCGGTCTCTGCGAACTGCAATACTACCTTGCGCCAAGGCAAAGCCCAGTTGCTGATTGCCATGGATTTTAAGAGTGGCGCGACACCAACTGAATGACGCAGCGAAATTGTCTTTTTTAGGAAAGGACTATCATTCAGTAAAGGATGAACTTGCCCGTGCGGGGCCCCTTTGGGTTTTGGGATGCCTTCTTTAACACTGCCCGAATCATCCCCACTTTGAACGACGACGGGGAGGTGGGCTACTCTAATTTTGATACCAAAAGCATTCCCCCGGCCCCTGTCAGTTTTCCCCAGGCACATAAGGGAAAATCCACAAGAGTCGGAATTGAGCCTACAAGTCGATTCCATTTAAAGCGTGAGGGCCGGAAAGGGGGAGCATGGGCCCGGGAAACCTATCTTCATTGTGGAAAGTCTGCCCCCTTTCTTATAAATCCCTAGCCCCCCGGGATTGGGGCCCCTCTGGCCGGACCCCTAAAAGGAAGAACCCCTTTGCTTCAGAGACCGAGTTTTCTAAAAGACTTTGTCTATTCCATTCACAGTGCACCTCAAAATTAAAAAGAAAAAAAGATCTCATTGCTTCCTTCCCATCAGTTCCCTGGTTAACTTCAAAGGGTTTCCCACCTCACAGGTAGACCGGGGGGCGGGTGGCAATTTCATGGACCTGTCCTTGTCGAAGCAGGGGGAAAAGATCCAGAAGAAACTCTCACCGGGTAAGGAAACTGAGAGGGTCTCCCTAATGAGGCCATGGCCCAAAGAACAAAACCACTCGAATCTTTTGACATCCCTCATTTGTGAAGTCCTTCTTTCCACTGACTCTTCTCCACATTTCCCCCGGGTCATCCTGGGCCCTACCGGGCTGCAAGCACAAAACCCATTATAAACGGAAAAAGGAAAAAGTTTCCAAGAAGGGGAGCCCTTTTTTCCTCAGCTCACTCGAAAAAGGGCCCCCAGAAGATCCAGCCAAACAAAAAAAATATTAGGCTACCCTCGGAATACAGGAATTTGCAGACTCTGCAGAAAACCCAAAATTTGCAGACCCCCCCCCCACATCGACCCATGATTGCCCCATAGACTTGCCCGGGCACCTATACCTTTGGGAAACTCTCCCCTTTTGGCAGGCTAAATTTTAAAACCCCTCAAGGATTACATAAAAAAAACGGGCAAAGGGGGTTCATCCCCCCATCTTCCCCAGCGGGGGCCCCCTTTTTCTTTTTAAAAAAAAGGGAAACTTTCCCTTAAAGGACCGTATGATTACAGAAACTTAACAAAAAACCACAAAAACCGTTATCCTCTACCATTATCCTGACTACGGGAAGAGTAGGGCATGCGAAGTTTTTTTTCCCAAATAATCTTGGGGCGCCTAAAACTTGGTCCGTATCAGATCGGGAATGAAGGAAGCGGTTTTGGGTCACGTTACGGACACTTTAAATATTGTGTTATGCCTTTTGGCCTTTGAAAAGCCCCTGCCACCTTTCAACATCTTCAATGACATCTTCAAGACCTCTTGGACCAGTTCATTGTCATCATCTGCATATCCTGATTTTTTTCCAACTCAAAGGATGGAAAACCAGAGACTGCAATTTTGGAAAAGGCTAAAGAGAACCAACCTTTCATTAAATTTAAAAAATGGAATTTCATCAGACCAAGACCAATTCCTTGGTTATTAAAATTTCACCCATGGGGCAAAAGATGGACCTTTAAAATCAAAACAAAATAGACTGGCCCCCCGAAACATAAAAGAGTCCCAAAGTTTCATAGGTTTTGCCAACTTTTAAAGACGCTTCATCAAGAATTTCTCGAATAATTTCTCCCTCACACATTTTACTAAGAAGAAAAATGCTTTTGTTTGGGTTTCCCCAAGCACAAAATCCTCTCTCTTCAAAAGGCAAGTTCACTCAGCCCCCGATTAGTTCATCCTGACCCAGAACTCGCCTTCTTTTTGGGAAGGGAGCCCCCAGACGTGCTGTAGGGGGCTATTCGTCTCAAGAACAGAGACAAGAGTTTATTTTCCCTTTTGCATTTTTTTCCCCACGTTTTCATCTTGAAAAATTAGATGTGGGAAAAAAGAACGTTACTATTGGCAGCCTTTTAAGGAAAGGAGACACATCTCAAGGGGCCTCACACAAATAATTTTGTTACTGATCCCGAAAAACTGGGAATTCGTTAGACGGCCCAAAGGCTATCTCCTCGCCCAAACTCGTTTAGTATCTTTCTAATCAACAACTTTTTTAAACTGACGGGGCCCATCCTAATGGCAAGCGGATGCTCTATCAAAAAAGTTCTCCAAGGATTCAACTCCACTTTCCGCCTAAAACCAATGTTCCCGATTTTAAGTGGGGGGGAGTAAACCAAATAAAGATTGTTAAAGAGATAAAGAGAGGGCCTATGACACCGACCCCACTATCCCCAACCCCCTATGATGTACAATTTGGGACTTAAGAAAAGATGTGGACCCTAACGCAGCTCTATTACCCGAAACAGTGAACTGAAGATTCGAGGTACCCAGATTCCAAAATTGCCCGGGCACAAAAGAGTGCAGAAACGCAAAATTTTTTTCACGTTTTTTCTGGTGGCCCAATTACTCAGGATGTGAAAAAATGTAGCATCTTGTACATCTGTGCTAGATCAAGACCCACTTCTTCACCCCTCGGGCCCATACAGCCTTTGCCGGTCCCCTCTCGCCCCTGGGGTTTGATTTCCATGGGCTTTTCGTGGATCTACCTACCTCTAAGGGGAAAAAATTACTCGGTTTTGGGCCGGGGTCACCCCAAAGGGTGCACATTTCATCCCCTGTACTGGGCTACCCCCTGCTAAAACACTGCGGATGTCATACTTCAGAAGTGTTTCGCCTTCATGGAGTCCCTGATAGGGTCTCGGGTCGGGGGTGCAATTTAAAAATCAAAATTTTGGCGGGGTTTTTGCTCAGCACGGCATCGATATCAATTTCAAACCCCCTTCCACCCCCAAACAATGGACAGACGAACGCCAAAACAGACCCTGGGAACAGTACCTGCGATGTATTTTGCCACCCCACAGATACTGGGGTTTTTCTGTTCCTGGGCTGAATTTTCTAAACAATTCCCAAAATGCCTCCACCAAAAATCCTTCTTTGAATTTGGGATACCATCCAATATTTTCCCAAATTCCCTGCGTTTCACTATTCCACTGCTGGGGGAAGGGGTCTCTGCATTACAGCAAAATTTTCGACCTAAAGGAAAAGCTAGAGAGGGCTCAAGAAAATACAAGAAATGGCAATAGACGTCGTAGGCCAGACCAACTTTTAAGGTGGGGGGTAAGGGATGGCTTTTTCCAGAAATTTGAAAAATTAAGTTCCCCACCAAAATTGGGGCAGAATTTGTTTTGGGGCCCTATAGGATTTCAAGATAATTGTCCCGTGCTGTTCGGCCAACCCCACACTTGTTCCATGTGTCTCTACTAAAGTGCTGTCCCAATCCCTTTCCCGGGCGTTTTTTCTCCTCCCCAAAACAGTGGAATTATGGGCAAGAACAGTTTGTTGTGGAGCAAATTCTAGACTCAAGAATTTTCAGAAACCACAAATCCCATTAAATGCAAGGTTATGGCCCGAAGAAAATTCGGGGAACCAGTGAGTAACACAAGTCCTAACTGATAAAACAATTTCCTCAGAGACACCGGAAGACCCGGTCAGGGAAACGTCCAAGGCCCCTTTTAGGTGGGAAATGTCAGGGAAACCCTGCATGACTTGGAACTTGTTTTCTGTGTTGCCCTTTAAATTTGCCCCAGTCCAAAGGTGGATCGTGTCTCAGCTGGTGCCATTTGTTTCCTGTTTCCCGTTTGTAGCAAAAATAAACTCCTCAAGCCTGTTACTCATTCTTGAGTTTGTTTTAAGCTCCTGCTGTGCAGTCCTCTAGCCTGGAACTTTTCATTCCCTTATTCCTCACCTTTGGGTTTTTCCCCGCAAAATTCAAACCCACGTGTCATTCAAAAGTGCTCCTCCTGACTTTGCCCAGATCCAGTCTACATCTCTGCTGCCTCCTTTCCATTGCATTTTGGGCCCTTTGCTGTGTTCAAGCCAGTCCTAGCCCCTTGGATTCCCCTGTACCACTAGTATGTGACACCCGACTCAACCCCAAATCTAACAACCCTGACCCAAACCCTAACTGCACAAACTAACTATAACCCTTAACCCAAACCCTACTTACCCTAACCCTACTAACCCTAACCCTACTAGCCCTAATCTCTATCCTTACCACTTACCCTAAACCTATCTTTTATAATGACAGCAATGGCAGCCACTAAATTCAGCAGAGTTGTTGCAAGACCAGGCAAAACCATCTTTAGTTATGGAATAGAAACCAGTGACTTATTTTCTACTACATGAACTTGAGAGGGTATGAAACAATAAAGACTACAGAATTAGTGTTGCTCGAATCTGAATAGTTTCATACCAGTTCAACCAAATCAACACAGGTTCAACCAAACTTCAGGTTGTAAACATCCCAAACTCAGTTTCACTCTTATCCTAACCCTAAATCTAGCCCTAATCCTGACCGTTACTGTTACCGTAACACTATTTTTCGGGAGGTTTTTGGGTTGTTTTTTTTTTACTGGGTTTAAATGTGTCAGCTTACCCATTCCCCCACCCACTTGGGCGCTGTAGCTCCAATGCCCACTTCCATCTGACATTCATTCCCGGGTCCACATCACATAGGTAACCAAATTTTGGGTTTGTTGGACTGGAAGAGATTCAGGAACATGGAAGATCCCACAACATGGAAGGTCCAACCAAGTTTACCCAGGGCTGGACGAGTGGTGCATGGGCACTAGAAGCAATGTTAAATGGAAAGATGGAAGTCACATTATCGTAGACCAAAAGCATCAGAGAATGGATAAGTTAACTCATTCAACACCAGTAAAAAAAAAACATAGCCCTAATTTAGGATCAGGGTTATAATTATTGTTGATTTTTGAATGAATATTGCCAAAAATCACTTTGGGCTGAAGCGAATCAAAACGTTCATTTTTCAATTGAATTTGACCCTAAGTGCAACACTGTAAAGGAGCAATGAACCAAGGTTTCTATTGATAGGGGCTTGGAAGAATAAAAAATCTCTTGGATCTGCTTGGTAGTGCTGCCTGGATTTCTATATTCTTGGTCAAGAAGGGGTCTCTGACCCTTTTGCTATGAAGGTGCTTTCAAGATATTATAAGGTTGGTGATAGCATTTGAGAGCAGTGGTTATATATAAAACACATACAAGCTCTACTGTAACCTAAAGACATTTTACATATTCATTTTCTACATCGGTACAATATACAGGAAAGTTTGTGCAAAATCTATGGCTCAAAAACTATGTATATCCGAATAAATATCTCTGTACAGCTCTATCATCTATCTCTGCTGATATGGAAATACCAGGGACTGCTGGAGATAACTTTCTGCACACAGTTTAAAGCTGAAGTAGTAAAAAGGTTTGATTTTAAAGCCGTCGCACACAGTTTGTTTACTGACGGCCTGACAGCTTGGTTTTGTCCATGATTTGGTTGTCTGTATTTGGTCTTTTAATTGCTTGTCATGCACATAGAAAACACAGTTTACGCTTTAGCAATGTTAAAGAGAACCCCGCTCATAACAAGTCCTTGCAAGGAGCTGTGTGAGGAGAAACCACCCGTGTAACATACAAGGAAATGCCTCTACATTGCCATCCAATACTATTCTCCAAAGCTCCAGGCCAGTGCCCCTTAACAACAGCCACAACAGTCACATAATGACATAGCAATTTGGTGCAATCGTTTTGGGGATTTGCAGGAGTTCTAGATCCCTCGTTACATAGTTAGTACGGTTGAAAAAAAAGACATGTGTCCATCAAGTTCAACCAAGAAATCTTTACCAAAAGGCCTGAATCTGCTTTCTTAGACAGATCTTTCTCGACAGACAGCGATCACATCCGGGAAACGCCTGGAACTCATCACGTGTTGACGTCATGAGAGGTCCAGGACGGGGCCGAAAATGGGGGCGCAGCCCATAAGGGAAGGCCCCACATGACCCGGCGCGCCGTCTGTGGCGTGGGATGAGGGGGCGGAGTCTGGCGCGCGTCGCTCAGAGGAGGGGCCGGCATATAAGGCCTGGCCTTGAGCGGCGCGGGCTCAGTCGCGCGTGTCAGAGAAGTGAACAGTCGGCCGCGCTTACTTCACCTGAACAAAAATGGCGGGGAATTTGAATATAGATGAGCTGCTGGCGCAGTTCCGCAGTGCAGCGGGGGAGCGTGGCCCGGCCTGGCTGGAGGAGCAGGTACGGGGCCGCTGGGGGGGGCGCCAGGCTCCACTTCCATTCCCCTCTGTGCTGGCTCTGGGCCTGTGGTTCAGGCGAGGCGCCGGACTCGACCTCCAGAACGCCTGAGCCCTGAGACTACCACCAGGGCCCGTGTCCGCCGCCGGAGCCCCTCTCGGGACCCTCCAGGCCAGACCGTGCATTCCTCCGGCCGGTCTTGTGCGGTCCGGTCTGGGAGGAATCCATCTAGGCAAGCGGGCCCAGCGGAGCGTGACGGGCGCCGCCCAAGCTCTGCAGTGGCGTCGGTTGCGGCTCCAGTGTCGTGGGATCCCATTGCGGCGGGTGCCCCTGGCGATGTACCGGTCGGGGGGCCCGCCAGAGGACAACGACGAAGCCCGGAACCGGACGTGAGACCTTTGCAGAGCAGCGGGCAGTCGAGAGGAGTCATTGAGGGGTGGTGGACGGCAGGTCTGAGTGGGCTGATGCCAGATCAGCGAGTAGGGGACCCACTGGGGGGTCCTCCATCGAGGGATTCCGCGGGCAGCGTGCGGTCGGAGGTGCATCTGGTCCATGATCGGCGACAATCGGTGGACGAGGGGTTTGGCAGTCGTGGCGTCAGCCAGGAGCAGAGACAAGGACTTCAGGGATCGGTCGGAGCGGCTGGCGGGATCACAGCTCCCGTGCAGCCTGGTGAGTCTACATCAAATGTGTTTTTTTGTCCCCCGCCGGGACGGCTTCCGCAGGGTTCGTGGGGGGTTTTAAAGGGCCATGGGGGCGGGGTCTGGGGCTTTAAAACGGGAATTGCGGGAAGTCGGGCCAAAATTTTTTGTCACGTTTTCCGAGTTTGAAAAGGGTCAAAGGGGCAGGCCTCGCCGTTGGGGGCGTGGGGCCAGGCTTTGGGAACTCCTCGGGGAAACATTTGGTCCCCCCGAGGGAAATGGGGGTTTGGGGGTTTAAGGTCAGTAGCTGGGGGGGACTGGGAAAACGTGGGGGTTTAAAAAACCAGCGGGATACTGTAAAATGGGGTTCGTTCTGGGACCTACAGAAAAAGGGGGAAAGTAAAAGTCCCCCTTTGGGGGCCCCCAAATGGGGCCCCTTTCATTTGAAAAAGGGGGTTTGAAAGAAAAAATTTGGAAAACCACGAGAAATGTCGAAAAAATTTTCTTTGGGCTTCCATTAGAAAAATTCAATTTACAAAAGGAAAAAGAAGGGAGAGCAAAAAAGGGGGAGGAGGAAAAGGGGAGATGGCAGCTGTTTCCCCCCGGGACATTTCAGAATTGGCTGAGGGCGTTTGCCTTTCTGGGGGGATTTGTCCGGGGGGAGAAACCCCAAAAATTTTTCGCTCTGTTTTGTTATCTAGAGGGTATAGGGGAGGCGCAGAGATTTTTTTGGGGGGGCAACCCGGGGCTCCGCAAAGACAAACTTTTTCGTCAGCGGAAGGCGGTTAGGCCATCAAAAAAAGGGGAACCAAAAAGGAAATGGGGTTTAGGGTTTAAAGGGTTTTTGGCTCCCAAACTCGGTATGGCCAGTTTTTCGGGGCGGACCGGGAGGTCCTGGGACAGCGGGGGACTCTGGGTTTTTTGGGAAAAGGGGATCCCAGGGGGGTTTAAAACCCGGGGGTCTTGGAAATTTTAACGAAACCCAAATTAAAGGTTTTTGGAAGGGAGCTGCCCGTTTCAAGACTTTTCCCCCGGCGGGGCAAAGCTTCCTCCCATGGCCATCCAGGGTTTTCAAAAGGGGAAAGGGTAGAGGGTCGGTCCCCTAAAGGGGGGTTTGGACCCCGGTGAGAAATTTTTCGCGAGGGAAAGCCCGTCCCCAAAAAAGGGTCCCCCAACCGGAACCCGGTGCAACTGCTTTATTTGGGGAAAGGGCGATTTTTTTTCCCGTACCCATCGCCGGCACATGAGACCCCCTTTCCCTTTAAAATATCGGGGTTTGGGCTTTTGCGGGCAACCCCGAGGGGGGAAGAAAGAAAATTTAAAAAAAGGGAAATTTCATTGGGCAGGAGGGCCCGGGCCCCGTTCGGGTCACCCCCGTTTTTCCGGGATTTGGGGGTGTCCCCCTCTTGAGTGGTTCCAAAAGGGGGAAACCCAAAAAATTTTTGGGTTAAAAATCCATCTTTTTTGTTTTTTCCCGAAAGGATTTTCGGTAATGATGGGATTGCCCCGGGGAATTTGGGGGTTTTCCGTGGTATAAAAATTCTTCGACGCGGCGCTTCGTTGGGTTTTAATTTTAAAGGTCAGGGGCCCGGGGTTTGCCAAAAGGATTTTAAAAACCCGGGTTTTTTCGGTTGTTGCCGGTGCACCAAAAGGGGTGCTCGGCTTTTGGGGGTTTTTTGGGGATGGGTCTTTTTAAATAGATCGGTTTTACCGAGGGGGAAATTCCCTATATCATGCTTTTTACTTTGAAAGCTTTTAGCTCTTTTTTAGAATGGGGGAAACGCGTTTATTTGGGGTTATCATCAGTTACCCCCATTATTAAAAGTTTTTTCCCTTTGTATTGGCCCCACGGACCAGAGATTTGGGGGTCGCTTTTGGGCACCCAAATAAAAATGGGTAGCAAGACATTTCGGTTTTCCCAAATTTGGCCCCGGGAAAAAAGGGAGGGTCCCACCACGTCCACCCCAATTTTTTTGGGGGAAAAGGGATTAAACTCTTTTACAGGGAGTGATCGTTTCCAGAAGATAAATTGGTGGATATGAGGCAAGAAATTGGGGAGGAGCTGACTTGTAAAAAAAGTGACATTTAAAGGGGAATTACAATCATTGTTGGGAAAGGGCGGGAACTTTGCTTGCCGCATCACCCAAAAAGGTGGGAGGTTTTCCCTGGACGTTTTGCAGGGGGCGACGGGGGGTTTTTTCCCCGGGCGCCACATCATTTTATCCGAGTTGACAACAGGTTTGAGAGAGGTTTTTTACTTTGTTTTCAGTTTTTTTTTGGGTAAATACAAGGGCATCCATAAATCCTGGATAGGGCTCGGGAACAAGCAGCCCATAGGGGTTTTTTCAAGGGAAATGTGGAAAGGGAGTGTGGGGTTTTCCGGGGGTTTTTTGGCCAGGGGGAATGGTGTGAAAGAGCGAGGGCCCTAAAGACATGTTTTGAGGTTTGTTGTGAAAAAAATTTTAGCCCTTCTTAAATTTTGGTTCCCCGATTGTCTTGGCGGTGGACTTAGGGGTTTTAAACCGGGGGGTTTCAGGAAATAAAAAGGTGCGTTTTCCCAACTGTGATAATTTAGGCTTTTTGAAACCCCCTTTAAAATTCCCTGCCCCGCTTCATCTCCCCCGGTGCTTTGTTTTTTTGCGTGCATTGTGTTACAGTGCCCGGGGGACTTAACGCAGGGTGGTGGCAGAGAAAACCCCCGGGAAATTAAAAAACAACTTGGCTGATGCTCTGTCTCTTTTGCATTTTGGAGCATTTTCGGAGCGGGCACCGGGGGAGGCCCCGGCCCCAGTGGTTTTTTGGAGTGCCCCGGGAAATTATGGCCCTTTGGGTTTTTTGACCCCCGGGGAAATCAGCTTTTCGGGGTAAACCTTTTAACCCAAAAGGGGGACGTGGGACCCCATAGCCCTTGAATTTTGGGCCCCTTTTTTGGGGACCGGAGGGGGTAAGGGTGTAGGCCCCCGCTAACTACGGAGGGGGGAAAGAAACGGCAGCTTTTTGGGTTTATTCTAAATTGGGAAATGTAGCCCAGTAAAAGGGTGGCCCGGTCCTAAAAAATTACGAGTTTTAAAGTCAGCCTTGGCTTTTTGGTTTTTAAAAAGCAAGGGGTCTAAGGGAAAGTGCCCAAAAGGTTTTTTTGTGGGGGCCAGGGCTTTTGAAGGGTTAAAGGCGGGGCCCAGGGTGGGAAAGATAATGGGCGCCCCATCAGTCTGATCTTTTAAACACGGGGGTCTAAGCTCCCGGGGGGTTTGTTCGCCCCTTATTCAAAATTTTTTGTCTTTTTTCCGGTTAGCTTTTGGGGTTCTTTTTTTGGAACCCTGGGGCCTATTTTAACTGGGTGTGTCCAAGTAGGGACGTACTGGGGGGGTTTTAAAAATGGGGGATTGCGGCGGAGGCGGGAAAGGGGCTTGTTGGTACATATTAGGCGTCAAAGACGGTTTAAAAGGCAGGTAGGGGAAGTGGTTACGACTGGGTGGGGTTAGGGGGGTCCATAATTTTGGGGCCCCATTTAAATTTTTGTTTTGGGAATTTAAGGGGGCCCAGGGGGGGGGGTCACCGGGCCCCCCTCCCTGGCCCCATGCAGATAAAAGGAAACCTGTCTCGTTCCCCATTTAAAAGCGTATTTAGGCGCTGTTTAAAGGGGAGCGGGGTTTTTGATCCGAGTATTTTTGCCCCCGCTTTTTCATTCGGGAAATTTGGAGCCCCACCAAAAAGCGACAGGGGGGGGTTTGGACGCCGGGGCGGTTCAAAAAATACCCAATTTGGGAAACCCCCGGGACCGTATAAATTGTATATCCCCCGCTTTTTGGTTTCCCAAGATACCATAAACGTGGGGAGGAAAAGGGGGGGGGGCGCGGGTTGGGGCCTTTTTTCCCTGTGGATTGAAATTTTACCCTTTCCTTTTACCCCCCCCCCTCTCCTTTCCCTCTTATTACGGGGCCCGGGGTTAAATTTTTTGATTTTCAGGCACTCATTTTTCCCCTATGGTGCACAGAGTGCGGCACTACGAGCGAGGGGGCAGCCCAGCTGGGTTTTTCCGGAAGCCATGGCTTTTGGTTCGAGGGAAATGGGGAAAGAGAGGATTTTTTAAGGGGTTCAATTGTTCCTGATTTTCGGGGTTTTTGGGTTGTTTTGGATCGTGCTCTGGATTTTCGTTGTATTTCATGTTGGGGGGAACGATTTTAAGGGTTTTACGCCCCATCAGGGAACTGAAAAGGGGGACATTCGTTTTGATTTTTTTGCTTTTATGGTCGCTCAAACCCCCCGGGAAAGTTATTTTTTTGGGCCCCTGATATAGTCCCTTTAGATTGGGTGGAGGCATCCCTGTTTCCTTGCGGGGGTTTAATAGGGAAAGGGCCCTCAAGTTGAATAAGGGGGGTTTGGCAACATTTTTTAACCCGGGGAAAGGGGGGGGTTTCGGGGAAAGGGCAAATTAATTAAAACCCGGGTGTTTGGTCAAATTTCCCTGGCGTAGTAAGGGGGTTTCACTTAAACCCCGGTTGGGTTAGATCTGTGGTCACTGGGACATTCGCGGGGGCTGGGAGGGTTTTTTGGGGGTTTGTTGGGGGGGGCCGCTCCGGGAAAGGGGGCCCCACAGCGCTAGCTGTGGTGGGTTTGGGGGGTCCATGGGTCGTTGGAAATTAGCGGGGAGTCAGGCTCGGCTTTGGTTTCCCATTTTATTTTTTTTGGTTTGGGGCCCCGGCCCGGGAAAAATTTTTTGGGGGCTCCCACAGGGCGGTTTTCCTTTGGGAGCAGGTAAAGGGAATGGTTAGCCGCCTGAGGTGGCTTTGGGTGCCCTGAACCCCGGGGGTGAGGGCGGGGGGCAAAACTGGGGAAAAAGGGGAAATTTTTTGGTCCCCCTGAACCCAAAGGGGTAAAGGCGGGGGGGAAAAAAAAAAATGCGGAGAAAAAAGAGGATGTTTCTTCTCCCCAAACCCCGGGGTTAAATTGGATCTTTTCTTTTGGCTCCAAGGACCTCACCCCCAAAGGGGGGGTTTTTTTAAAGTGTTTGGAAAGTTTTTTGGGGTGAAATTTTTAGGAAAAGGGGGGGTTGGGGGATGGATACTATTTGGCAGGTTTAACGGGTTGTTATTTTTTTAAATATTTATTTTTTGTGTTTTTAATAAAATGGCGGGCTGGGGCCAAAATTACCCCAATATGGGGTGTCTTGTCTTTTTTTTTGGGGGAATAGGGGTTTGGAAAATGGGGGTTTGAATACAGCAAAAGGGAAAGGCTTTTGTTTAAAAGGGCCCAAGGGGGGAAAGACATGGGCCGCAGCCCAAAAGGGGGCCGGCCCCCCAGGGCCCCCCGGGGGCGCCTTTCCAAACGTGGGGTAGGGGGGGCCCCGGGTCGGTCGCAAAGCTGGGGAGGAGGGGCCGGGCATATAAGGCCGGGCCCCGAGCGGGCGCGGGCTCAGTCGCGTTTTGCCCAGAGCAGTAAACCCAGTCCCCCCCTCCCCCCCTGAAAACAAGTGGTGGGGTTAATTTTAATTTGGCTTTTGGGTGTGTTTGGGGTGGGGGGGGCATTTTTTGGTGGAATGGGTTTTTTAAAGGGCACCCTTTGGGGTGGTTGAAGGGGCCCTGATTGCCACAGCGGCGGGCGGGTTGGGGCCCTTTGGGGGTTTTGGGTTGAAAATTAGGGGGGGAGTCAGGCCGGCTTGGCTCCCAGTTTTTCTTTTTGGTTGGCCCGCTCGGGGAAAAGGGTTTTGGGGCCCCCCAAAAGGGGGGTGCCCTTTGGGGGAGCGGGTTGACGGTTTAGGTTACCCCGAGGGGCTTGTGGGTGCCCTGAAGCCGGGGTTTTGCGGCGGGGGGAAAAACTGGGGGAAAACAAAGGGGAAATTTTTTTGGTTCCCTGAACCGGGTTTTAACGGCGGGGGGCAAAAAAACCCCGGGGGGAAAAAAGGATTTTTTTTCCCCGGCCAACCCGGTTTGTTTGGGATAATCGTTTGGCCCCAAAGGGCCCTTTCAGCCCCAAATTTGGGGTTCTTTTAGGTTTGGGAAAGTTTTGGGGGGGAAATTGGATTAGGGGCAAATGGGGGTTTGGGGGGTTTGGATACTAAATTTGCGGGTTTAATCTTTTTGGGTTATTTTTTTTGGGTTTATTTTTTTTGTGTGTTTAAAAAAATGGCTGCTGGGGCCCAAATTTATCCAATAAAAGGTGCCCTTGTCTTTTTTTGGAGGTTTATGGGGAAAATTTGGGGTTTATTTTACTACAGCAAAAGTTTAGGGTTTGCTTCCGGGCCCTTTGCTTTCTTGGGACAGATTTTTCCGCCCAACCCTTAGTTTGCTTGTTGTATCTCCCAAGCAAAATTCCAATTTCCCAAAATTTTTGTTTAAAACCGGGGAATTTTGTTTTCCCTTCTAAAAAAAGGGGTTTGGGCCCAAGGCCCCGCAAAATTTTTAAATTTGGGAAATCCTCGGGCCCCCCCCCAAAGAATTTGATTCTTGGGGCCCTCCCCTAAAGCTACTGTACAAAGTAAACTTTAAATTTTTGGGCAATTTTCCCCTCCCCTTTTCTCTTTTTAAAAAGGGCAGCCTTGGGCCCTTTCCCATGCCCAGGGCCAACCGGGGAAATTTCCCCGGGCCCCCTTTTTGGGGCCCCAGTCTGGGTTTGGGCATTTGCGACCCATGCAAATGTTTGGGGCACATCATTCTCCTACTAAGAAGGGGCATTGCAAGTTGCTATCTACATGTCGGCATATAACAAGGTCGAGTTGTATTGCCAGTGAAGCAGGTTCACCTCTTACATCATGTTTACCCATCTGGTCCCCTTCTGTTTGCTGTGCTCTATGGTCTTTAGTTAAAAATTTTTCCCCCCTTTGCCACTTTTCCCTGTGCAATCTGATGGTTTTGGGGGTGAGTGCTTTTTGTCTGAGGGGGGACCTCTGTCAAAATGTTCTGGTTTTGGGTGGGAGACCCACTTTTTTCCTCGGGACCCACCCCCCGCAGATTTTGGGCACCAATTTTTTGTTAAAGGTATCTGCATTTTTGGGGACGACATGTAGGCTAAAGTAGGGCCCAATTTGGGGCTCTACTTCATCCCGGGGGGCGGGGGAAAGGGGGCGCAAAGAGAAATGGTGGGCTAAATTTCACATTAAAAAGAGGGGGTGAGGGGGGTTTACATGCCCTTTTTGCCTGGGGAAAACCCCAAATCGGCCCCAGCCCGGGAAAGGGCCCTGTCCCATTCTGTAGTTTTGCGGGGGGCCCATAGGAGCAAAGCCCTATGTAGCCCAGAAGCTGGGAGAGCCCTTATTCTTTTCCCAATCCCTCTTCACAAAATGACCCTATTTTATGGAGAATTTTAAGAGGATTTCTGTGTTGTTTGGGTGTCCTAGGCCAAAAGCGCTAAACACTCAACCCACCTCCACAGTAAGTAAACCCGTGTGATAAGCCCCAAAGGCCTCGGAGTCAACCCTTTGGAAATTGATACCCCCTTTTTCCCAAAGGAAACCCCCTGTGTGAACAAAAACTGTACTGCCAAATTAAAAAGGTCTTTTTCCATTTTACCCCTTAAAATTATCTCCCAAAGTGTTTTTCCCATCATTGATTTTTTTCCTGCAGTTTTCCACCGATTATGCCCTTTTTGTTTGTTAGGTGCAGGCCCCACACCTCTTTGACCTGCCCCCTTTTTTTTCCATATTTGGGGGTCCCTGATATCCTGAATTTTTTAAAAAATCGGGGTGTGAATGGAGAGGTGGCTGCCCCTTCAATTTTTATTCAATTTTTGATAAAAAATGTGTTTTTTCCAGTGAGTATTTTTTTTCATGTATTTAAAATGCATATTCAAAAACATTTGCATGGTTTTTCCCACCCAAAGGGGGGAAAGCAAATTTTTTATGCAGTTTCCCCCCACAAGAATTTTGACATCCCCCCCCGTTAGTGCAGGGCCCAGAAAAGGAATGCAACCCTAATCACACCCGTTTTTTCTGCCCCCTTTGGGTATGCCAAAAAATTTTATTAGATGAAAATAAACCCTTTAAAGGAGGATTCCCCCCCTCCAAAAGCCCGAAAATGGGGAAATGAAACCCCCTTACAAAACTCTCTCAAATTTATTTCTATGGAAGTTCCCAAAAACAGCAAGTACCTACAAAATTACCTTTTGTTTTCATTAACTAGGGGGTTTTTGGGGTTTTAAAAAATCAAAGTAGGGCAAAGGCGCTCAAAAAAAACCTCCTTTCCCAAGGAAAGCCTCTAACCTACGAACCGGAACCCTTTCCCCTTCCCCGTAAAGTAACAGTACAAAAAATATGTCAAACCCCCGAATCACTCAAGGAATGTAGTTGGGGGCTGTGGTTTTTTGAACCACCCTGAAAATCCCCCAAAAATTTGGGAAGGGACATGGAGTCCTTGGGACCCATGGGAATCTGTGTACCACAAAATTTTCCCCCTTGATAAGGCCTTACATTTTTTGAAGGGGTTTTTTCCCTTCAAAGTTTCATAGGGTGCAAGAAAGAAATAATGCTTCTTTGCTCCGTTTCCTTTCCTTCAAGCTTTTTCTGTAAAATTTCAAAGTCATTCTCCCAGGAATTCAGGGGCCCTCTGCTAAATTTGATAAAATTCCCCCTGCTGTCCCCAAAAAGGAAGCCCCTTTTGATTAAAGTAAACAGCAGTAATTACGGCTTTTTGTCTAAAATTAAGGGAAAAAAACAAACTCTCATTTTCAGGGGTTCTGTGCTGTGCAACCTTTTTGATACAATTACTTTTCCCGCACCCGGTAGAACCCAAAAAAACAGGGGGGAAAAGAAAAACAGGTCAGTCACTTTGGGGAACCAGGAAGGGGAAACAATCACATTTTCAACTCCTTTAAAAAAAAAAGACAAACAAAAATTAAAATTTTGGGAAAACCCACTTATCTAGTGTTCCCCAAAATGTTAAAGCTAACAACCCCCCTTTTAAAGTAAAGCAATTTTTTCACTACAATGATTAAATGGGAAAGGGGAAAAGTAAATGAATACTATTACCCAAAAACACTGATGTTTTTTTATTTTGCTTTTTGGGCGGGAGATAAAGAAATTTTTATCTGCTCTTTAGATAAAAAAAGTTTCTCCCAGGGTTTCTTTACCAACCCCTACCCTTTTCCCCTTTTTTTATAATTTTCACTGCTCTAAGTTCCGTCCCGTTTTTTCCCTCCATGGGGGAGTTTACCCCCCACAGTCTTTTCCCTGCGACTAAAATGAAAAACTTCACTCTTTAAAAGCTTTGCAGCCTTTTCTACTTCACTTTTTAAACCTCCCCGCACTCAAAAGTGCCCTGTAAAAAAGGGAAACAAGGAACAGCAGAGCGATAGGCCCTTTTCCCCGCTATAGACCCACCCCCACAACCCCCGGGAAAAAGAAGCGGATTCTAAGCTAGTTGTGGGCCCGTGAAACTGGGATGTGAAAAACAGGCCTTTAAGTGGAAAATATCTTTTATAGACAGCATGCAATTTTTTTCAATTTTTTTTTTAAAAATTTTGGGCAAGAATCCAATTTTAAAAAGAAAAACTTCCATATTATTCACGGGTCCATATGTTATCAATGTACAGAAGTAAATTTATAAATGAAAACCCTTGGGGTTTCCATGTAATCTGTTTTTATTAAAACCAACAAAAGGCTAATTTTAAAAAGGGATATAAAAAAATTGGGGAAAACCATTCGTGCTGTGATATCAAAACTGCATTACCCCGTCCAAGTTTATCTTTGTTAAATTTTGTTAAAATTTAAAAAAAAAAATCAATGGCCCCCTTTTACTAAGGCCATCTTCAAAACAAGGGGTTTTAAACTCAGGGTAAGTCCCACACACAAAGAAAAAAGAAAACCCCAAATGAAATTTTAGAATCTTTAAAAAACCCCTGAAAATACGATAGTTTCCTGCTTTCCCTTTAAAACTTTAAAAGAAAAAACTACCTGTTGCTACACAAAGGGGGGCATTTTTTTTTCCACTCGTCTCCTTTGGGGCCGGGGGAATTTTTACAAATGGGTTTTTATAATCCCCCGGCGCCTTTGTATTTTTGTCACCTTCCCCAAAAAATTTGGTTATGTTTTTTCCCGGGTTTGCCGTGGAAAAGTCCAAAAGGTTTTTAAAAATTTCAGGTCTTGCTTTTGGGCCCGGTTTCCCAAGCAAGTTTAGCTTCAAATTTTTTCAATTTACTGAAAATGCTTTCAATGACCTTTTTTTTATTTCCAGCCTAAACTATAGCCTTTTATTTATTTATTTTGTTTCTAATGGCCCCCTAAGTTTCGGAAATGCGCCAAAAAACACGGGGGAAAACGCGTCAAAATTTTGAAAACTTTTATAATTGCCAAAAAACACTTTCATACATTCCACTGAAAACAGACGCCAATAATTCACTTTCCCAACACCCCCCTTTATAAACCCGTCTCCCAAAATGTGCCCGGGGACGACACATTATTAAAAAAGCGCCTAAAAAGGCGCATAAAAAATCGTAGCATTGAACCCCTGTGGTTTCCTCCCGAACCCCCAAAAGCGCCTCGATAGGTGCATTAATACACACCCAAGATATCTATGGCCTCGATTTCGCAATGCACCATTTTAGGCCCCATTAATTTTTCTATGCAAAGTTTCACCAAAACACCAGAGTTTTTAAGGAATCAAATTTCAGGGGCACTTTACACTGATTAAATGCCCAAAAAAAAAGCCCACGGCGACGCCAATTTTCGGACATGTCACCCTGAGTGTCTATAATCAACATTTCTATTCACTGACTGCAAGCAATGATCTGAAAGACTGTGAAAAGGATGCAAAAAAGAAAGTTGCCTCGTTTTTTCATTATACAGTGATTTTAAAAAAAAAAAAAAAAGTATTTTTATTCGGCCCCCTATTTTCAAATGTTTTTCGGGGTGTGCCCCCCAACCCCGGGCCGGGAGGGGACGGCCTTTTTTCCGGGATTAGTGGCGGAAAAGCCCTCCCCCTTCCCACAGACATGTTTATATTCCATCTGAAAAACCCGGACGGAAGAATGAATAAAGTTCAAAAAGTTTTTCGGGCGGGGCCCTGTGTGAAAAACCACCCCGGGCGGAAAACCCCTGCGTGGGGACTGCTGCGGGGGGCTTTCGAAAAGGTCCACTATAAAGTTTGTCACTGGGTTTTCAGACCGGGGCTTCAAAACCGAAAACCGTTTTTAAAAAAACCCGCTGCAAACCCGTCCCTGGGGCCCAAACCTAAGTCTTTCTATTCACTGATTGAAAAACAGTAAACGAAGAAAATATTTAAAAAAGGGTACAAAAACCCCTATTTAAAAAAGTTGCCTAATTGTACATTTAAACAGTGATTTAAAAAACAAAAAATGGGAAAACCCCCTAAATAGTTTGGAGCAGTGCATGATCAGGACCAAGGGGAAAACAAACAGAAATTTTTTTTCCCCTTTATTGCAACAGTGATTTAAAAGGGAAAGTGTCCATCAAAAGTGACTTATTGTTTAAAAAAACATTTTTTTTTCAAAAACCCCTTTTTTTTAAAAATTTTTGATTATATTTTTTTTTAATTTTTCCCCATCACTTTCAATATTTTTTTTGTAATTCTTTTAAATCCTGCAAAATTTCACTTTGGGCCCCTAGGGCCCAAAAATGCTGACACTTCCGTTTTGTACAGAAAATTCTCCGTACTCTTCTCCAAAAATCAGCAAAAAGAGGGGCAAACTGAAAGGAGACACCAAATGAGAATAGATAACACCAGTCACAAGAGGGGATAGTTTACAGTTTTATCCTTTCACCTCCCCGGGCCCCTGATTTCTTCCCAGGGCACAGAGCATGACTAGAAAACTCCCTATAGAAGTCAATGGGGCTGAGTCCTCTTTTTCTTCCCATGTGCATGAAACTTTGTAAAACATCTCCCCTGACTGCTGTTAAAGCAGTGAAAACAAGGCCTAGTGGCCAAAGTGAAAACTCTAAGACTTAAGAATTATTAAAAAAATATTGAAAGTGCTATGAAAAATTTAAAAAAAAACAACCAAAAATCCTAAAAAAATGTGTTTAACATAAAAATGGGACTTAAACAATGAGTCTTTTTTATGACACATTCTCTTTAATACCTATAACATGGATAAAAAAAACTGTATTAGGAAGTTGTCTAATTGTACATTACACAGTGTATAAACTTTTTACGTAAAAAATAGAATGTAATCCAGGTGCAATTTGTCTCATACGACAATCATTATAACTGGTCACAACACCACGTGCGGCCGTTACATTGTGACATTCTAAGTCTGCTGTGTAGCCCCAGCTTCAGTAAGTTTTGCTTTTATCCCCTACTTTTGCCAGGGTTTGCAGACTTTGACTACAGCTGTTGTGCATTATTTTTATTCACTAAGACAATCTTCTGCTCGGCTGTAGAAACCTTTCAGAGCAGAAATGTTAAAAGCAAATAAACATACCTTATTTCATCAAGCAAATGCTTAAGAAGGCAAACAAGGAGTTATACTGGTGAGTGCTTTCATTTTATTGCAAGTCCTCCACAACTTGTTAAGCTGCACTGATGCTTTATGGTCATAATAAAGGGAACATTTAGGCGGTAATGCTAGCAGTGCATTGTAGATAAAAAACACAATGGTGAAATGACAAGCAAGCCAATAATGGTTTTGGGACAGCTGTATAAATGATAAATGCTACATATATTTGGTGCGATGATTTTTAAAGAAGAAAATGCTTTGGCTTTTATCTCCGCAGCTTTACTTTGAAATGGCTCAGCTGAGGGTAGGCCTCATATATTCTCACTTTTATATAACCTTTCAGAAGAGTTGTACTTCTTATCATCTTATGATCCTGAATCACAAAATCATGTATTACTGCATGTGCCTTGTAATAACCAGCAAGAAGGCGCCGGTGGTGTAAACAGCATCAGTGGTCAATAGGAGAATAGGATGTTATAGAAAAAATACAGCTATTGGCAGCGCCCTTTCTAGACTAAGTTGCACTCGGAGCAAGGCAAAAAAAAAAAATCCCCACCATCACCACAATATTTTTACAGTCAAAATACAAAATCTGGTTAGCACATCCGTTTTGAAGAAAAAACGTAACACTCTAGAAACACTACAAAACAGTCAAAGAGGACATAAGAATTTTTGGAACAGCATTTCTGCTAATATGAAATATATGAAAAGATTTGAGGTTCTTAGTGTACATTTTTGAGCAAAACATAGATTTACAATCACCATCAAGTCACCATTATCCAGATTCTGCTGGTGCTCCCTCTCCCCCCTTTACCTTAAGGGCATGTGCCCACGGCACGGGTTTTCGGCTGTTTTTTCAGGCGGTTTGCGGTTTTGCAGACCGCTTGAAAAACCGGCCGAAAATTTGCACAACAGGCTTCTATGGAAAACCCGTGCAGCAGTCCCCAAAGCACGGGTTTTCCGCCCGCAAAACATTCTACAAGCACATTCTTCCGTCCGGTTTTCGTACGGAATATGTGCAAGTGAATGTGAAGGGGGAGGACTTTTCTTCGCTCATAGTTTACCATTTACAAATTAGTACAAAATCATCTTAATACAGATACTTTTACATTCCATATTGCAACAATATATTGAATAATATATCATTTGTAGTCTAATATGAAGTTTGGGACCAGAAAGATGCTTTTTGGGACAATATATGTTTCATAATTTTATTAAAGAGGATTTATCGTTTGAGCTGTTCGTGCTGTTCAGCTAATGTTCTCAGATTGAGTTTGAAATCCAGGGGCGTATCTCTCCTGTCAGCAGGCATGTCTCTCCTCCCAGGAGGCGTGTCTCCCCTCACTGAACTGTGACATCATCATTTTGTTTAAAGCAGGGGATGCAGAAGGTTGTCTGGATATAACAGCTCTGTAGCCTCCTGCCTGCTTATGTCTGCAGCCTTGAGGCTCCAAACTCCAGCAAGCACCTGTCATATGTCTTAGTTTACACACAACTGAAAGCCAGCAGCTGTTTACTTCTAGTGGTTCATCCAAATTGTACTGACAACAGGCAGAGATCTTTACTCAACTACAAATGTCAGCTTCAAGTAAAGATCTCTGCTTGCTGTCAGTGACATGTAAGTGAAAACAATGGGGGAAGAAGCAAATCAGCTTGAGAGAAGGCCCTGCTCAGCTTGTAACTAAGCTGGTGGTCTAGAGGAAGAGCAGCAGTCGTAGAGTATTTCTTTTACAACAAAGGGGTTCGGAGTTCTAGTCCCTCACAGGGTATATTTTTTTTCCCCCTAAATTCTACACATATGTAGAGAGACCTAAAATATATATGCAAATCTCTATAATGATATATATACACATACATAGCTCCCCTATATCATGTCTCATCCCCCAGAATATATGGATTGTATCACATATGTTGGAAGTGCTTGGTGTGACTGCAAGGATAGGACACTATATAGGGGAGCTTTGTGTGTGTATATGAATAAATTATAGATGTCTACACATATATTTTCATATCTTTACATATGTGTACAAATTAAAAAAAAAAAAAAAAAAAAACTAGTGATGGGGCTTGAACTCCCAACCGCTGTCTTGCAAGGTTAATCACCTAAGCACTGCACTATATAAGCAGCTTATACAGATGCAGTGTTGAAACCGTATGTTATACACTACAGGTGATGACGTCATAAGGAGGTGGGGCTTGCATTCGATCTGAGGAACAGAACGCCTTCTTTTCCAAGTAGAGGCTTAAGGACTGGGCCTGTGAGGAGGTGAATCAACCTCTTGGCAAAAGCCCCTTAAACAGCCAGTGATTGCCAAGAACATTGACCCTAAAGCTGGGAGATATATAGAGAAAGCAGACTTGGTTTCACTATCGATTTTAACAGCTCAGAGGGGAGTAAACACAGAGTGTGCAGGCAGCATCAAAGCGCAGGGGGTGTGGCCGGGGCGTTTCCTGTCTAGGGGCGTATCCCAACAGGCTGAATGAATGTCAGCCAGCCAATCACAGTGCAGGGGGCGTGTCTAGGGTGCGAGAATCGACCAGGGGGCGTTCTGACCAGCAACAGCAGAAATAGAAGACAGATTTACAGAGATGCTTATATCTGCTAAACCAAGTGACAGAGGTAATGCAACCCAATTACAAAAGTGCTTATTTTTACTGTCCCCATAATCTGAGACATGATCTTTGTAACGATAAAACCCCTTTAAGTAAAAAAGAGAGACATTTAGGGCATGTCCCCACGGCAAGGGTTTTTGGATGGTTTTACAGATGGTTTTCGGTTCTGAAAACCATTTGTAAACCGTCTGTCAAACTTTAGAACGGACCTCTATGGAAAATCTGTGCAGCGGTCCCCACTGCACGGATTTTCCGCCGGGCGGTTTTTTAGACCGCCGGCGGTCTGAAAAACATTGAACATGTTCATTCTTCCGCCCGGTTTTCGGGCAGACAATGAACATCTCAATGCGAGGGGGAGGGCTTTTCTCTGCAAACAGCAGATGATTTGACTGGTATTTGCTCTGTGCCGTGGAGACAAGCCCTTACAGAGTAAAGAGGCACAGGGGAATTTTGGTCAAAAATGGATACTATTTCTCCAAAAAGGGATACTTGGGAGGTACCAACGCAGAAGGGTTTAGTTTTACCTTTATATTACCTTTTTTAGTTATATACTTACATGTATGATTTTTGGCGCCCAGCGCTATTTTTTTGTGTGCATTAGAAGCATAGAAGGAGCCTGAATCTATTAACCTGTTCTACTGTGGGTCACAGATTTAGCCTTTTCTAGCTACAAAGCGACACTTCAGGCTTAGAAACACCACTTTTAAAGTGCTCTAACTGATCCAGCAATAATGCGCCTGGATTTGCCGTACTGAAGCTATATGTAGCTTCCTACGGTTGTAGTGGGACACGCCTCCAGCATGCCCTCCGATCTCAAGCGCATTACAAAGTGCCGCAGACACTTTGCAATGCACCTACTACCGCCGTGCACCTGATTAAAAATCTAGCGAACAGGGCTCCATACATACATGTCACCCATAGTTAGTACGGTTGAAAAAAGATATAAATCCATCAAGTTCAACCAAGGGAGGGGGGGAAAGATGTGATGGAGGGAGGATTATTTCCCATACTGATGCAGAGATATTTAATTACTGATCCCAAAATTTCCATCAGACTGGATCCATATGTTTTAGACGGCTACATAAGTATTAATAATTTTTTGTTTTAGGTAGTTATCTGAGCCTTTCTTGAAACCCTTAGCTGTTCCTGCTGTGACCAGCTCCTCAGATTCACAGCTTTCATGGTGAAGAAGGCTTTTCTCTTCTGGAGATTGAATCCTTTTTTATCCAGACTAATGCCCTCCTGTCTTTTTTTGCCTATCAAGATTACTAATTGCTAGCCTTAACTCCTTCAGTCACACACAATCCTGACACTCTGTGCACTTGGGCGCTCACAGGCACTGTATACCGTTGTTCTGTCTTAGTGTCAGGTTCATCCACTTTTATGTGTACTACTTCATATTTATGGAAGATGGTTGGACCATTGTGTTAATCAAGCACTTCTTACCTTTTTTCTCACCCCTGCACCCTCATAGATTGTAAACTCTTGCGAGCAGGACCCTCACACCTTGGACGACATGTATGAAGGGGTCATTTCCCTATTCTGAGGAGAAATGCGGCAAAAGTAAGCATTCCGCCTTTTTTCCCTATGTATGGCGCCTCATTTAGGCATGTTTGCCGCACTCTGCCCCAGACCTGACATTTTGTAATGCGCCAAACATGTGGGAGCGTTCTGTTGTACCACATCCGTACTTTTAGACACATTTATGAATGTGGGATGGAAAAACTAGGCGCATTACTGCTCGAACAGCCAGACCTATTAACATGTGGTCTGCCTGAGTAGTCATAATGGAACTAGATTTGCCATTAGGGCAAAAAAGTCCATTATTTCTCAACTTACACCAGTAAAATAATAAAAAGTAATTTATGCAAATTATCAAACTATATAAAATTAAATTATATAAATTTAATAATAAATTATCTAATATAAAATTAATAAAAAATTATATAAAATCTCAATCGTGTATTTACAGAGTTAGCGTAGTGTTATCAGTGACTACAAACACATCATAGCAGGCTAGAAATAAAATTAAAGGTGTTAGAATAACATGTCAGTGAATACAAACTATGGTAGTGATCTTGCTCGTTGCACCACAAGTCTCAGCAAAACCTGTGTGTAGCGGGTGGTCCCACTCCTCGGCCCGCAGGCGCACCCGTGGCCGCTCCCCCGGGTGCCTTCCGGGGTCGGGTGGCGCCGCTGGCCGCGGGATGGGCTGTGGGACCACTCGCTCTGGAAACTCCCCTGACCGCGTTTCTGGCACGTCCGTGCCCTCTGCCTTCCGAGGAGTTCGCGCCCGCTCCCTAGGGCGCGCACGCGCTCGTTCTTGTAAATTTAAAGGGTCAGCGCACCGGTAATTGGATAATTGCCGGGAGCTGCCCCTATCTATGGTTTCGATCCACGACTCTTCCTTGCTGGATCTATGTTGCCTCGAGCCCTAGAGAAAGCGGTCTTCAAGTGTCTTCTTGCCCTGCCGTGTACCCGACCTCTTGACTCCGAAACTCTGCCACCTGCCCTGACCTTCCTGCCTGCCCATGACTACGGTTATCGTCTAGCGATTCTGCACCTCAGCCGCCACCGCAAGCCCGCCGTGTCAGGGGTAGCGACCTGGTAGGACTTCCGCCGCAGCAAGTCCATCCCGCTTTGTGGCGGGCTCTGGTGAAAACCGGGACCTACTTAGACTCCGCTCCCTGGCGCGGTTGTTGCCACCGCTTGCGGTGGTCCAGAGGGTCCACTAACCCGGCCATTACACTGTGCTGTGCTGGCTATTGCTGTATGTCGAATAAAGTTTGACCCACTGACCTACATTTTTCTGAACACAAATTAACATACTATATAAAAGTATTAAAAAAAAGTATTTTGTAAGATTTTCATTATAAAAATAAAAATGTAAAAATCCCCACAATATTTTAGTACTAACATAATATATTTTCAATTAGCAAAGCAACTCAGTGAACTGTTTTAGCAGCCATTGTTGTATTCTGGCATTCATTTATACACGTTTGCTGCATTACTAATGCACCAAAGTGCTGCAGCGAGCCAAACATATACGCTGGGAGCCCTGAACATTAGGCGCCATTTATGAGCGCACATTCACCACTTTCTTATATTTAGGCGCATTGTGCACTGAAAGAAGACGTGAAAAATGGTGTTGACGCGCCAAGTTTCATACATGTTTCCATGTATGAAACCAACAGGTTTATCTAGACAATAGTTCTTTTCTACATGGGATCCTTCTAATGATGATCATGGACCCTTGCATCTACATTGTATATCTGGGCTTTATCTACTAAGGGACATAAGCCTTTTTTGCTTATGGATATATTATCTTGCCCCTTTATGATGTTTTTTTTGTGTATTTGTTGTTCGTTTTTGATTTGATTATGTTCTTCATTTCCCTTTTACCTACATTTGATCCCTGATGATCCCTTATATCAAAATACATAGGGGGGTGAAACGCATTGGAAAT
The DNA here is from genome assembly GCA_025379985.1 of Phyllomedusa bahiana. Lineage (NCBI taxonomy): Eukaryota > Metazoa > Chordata > Amphibia > Anura > Hylidae > Phyllomedusa > Phyllomedusa bahiana. Next base: position 33,120 of record JAODAL010032820.1, read on the forward strand.
GCTTACTAACTACTAGGAGCATCTCTTTTGATATATTGTATTATGTATCCATTTAGCTATATTTTAATTTGTACAGGGAATATATTTAGTTTGTTTAATTTGTAATTGTTTAGTGGGCATCATACATATTTATAGTAGGGCTTTGTTAGGATTTGGTAGTTTAGGTTCCTGGTGGGGGCGCCCTTGTTGGGGCGATTACCCCACTTTTTTGTGCTAGGTAGTTATAGTGGTATATGAGGGATTATTATAGGGTTCAGCGTAGGCCCTATTTTCGTACATACGTTTTATTGATTGATTATTATTAAAAGTTATATTTTATTGTGTCCTAGGTTTATACGGTATATTGTAGTTTTCTAGCTTCTTACTATGTAATGTTTTTTTTTTTTTTGCCTCACTTATAACCTCTACATTGTAAAGTGCTGCAGAACATTTTGGAGCTGTAGCAATAATGATTATTGTTATTATGTACTTTTTAATTCTTGAATAAAATGTTACAAAAAACTTTGGTGCCAATTAAATCAAAAATGACAATAATGTATAACATAATAGAGGTAAATTCCACAAAAAATACCTCTATTTTACTTCTACATTTTTCGATGTAATTGTAATACAAAAATGAGGACACTGAAAAATTGTTTGTTTCATAGAATATTAGAAAAATGATGTTGCAGGAATTAGTTAAGTGTACTTCTTTCTGTAAGTCTCTAAGCAACAAGGAGAAACATCAACTCCCGCAATTACGGAGCTTTGTAATGTAACCAGATTCAAAGATTGATGCTTACAAGCGCCCACAGACAAGAGTGTTTCTTTGAAAGTACTAAATTCAATTAGAGCTGAATTTCACATAGGTTCCAATGTCTAACAAGTACAGACTGTTACCAGCTAGGTACATAATAACTACTATTGTACAGTGGGGAAAGGGGGAAATCCGGTAAGTTATTTAGCTCAATTTTGTGACTTCCCCACCAGTAAGTTTATTTTTAATACAACCAAGTAAGCCCCTATTTTTCCTCCATATAGAAGTAGGACATTGATTAAAGCCTCGCCTTGGGCTGTGCCAGACACTGTTCAGTTTTTCATAGGTCACTTTAGTTCTACTATTATGCCATCATCTCTTTGGCATGTGGAAAAGTTCACTTTTCACTTTTCTGACATACTAGGAATATATACAGTCCTTGTTTTAAGAGATTTCAGCTTTACCTTGGCTTTAAAGGTTGGAAACAATTAGTGTTGCGCTTCAGATTCAGGTCAAAAACAAATTCCGTCCAAATCTAGGCGCTTCGAATCGGTGCAAATTGATTTTTGTCAAAATTCTCCAGAAAGTCGACTTTAACCCTAACCCTAAATGGGGTTAGTTAAAGGGGTTTTCTCACTGTGCTGTTTCACAGAACCACAGTCAGCTTTAGACTCACACTTCCTGGTCAGGTTGTGGCTGGTTCTATAGCAGTGACTGGCATATACTAGCTATTCCTGTTACAGTGACATGATGCAGGAGGCTTATAAAGTGTAGTGCACAAAGCTACAGAGCTCTAAGGCTTAAAACCTGTCATTAACTAAGGTAAATAAACGCCTGTGCTAGAGATAGGATTTAGCAGGGAATATCTCATCATGGACAGACTGACCGCAGCTTTCAGCAATCAAAAATAACAGGTTGGAGTTTTTGTTAAGCCCTGGCTACGACGTCAGCTAATCGCCTCATTGTGAACACGTTGGGAGCGGGGACTCAGTGGGGTAAAAGAGGGTTCATCCTAACAGTGTTAAACTCCTTAGATGCCACATCCGATGTTTGCCAAAATGAGGAGGTACTTTGCACTCCCTGACATGAAGTTACTGGTATATTATGTTGGTCGGGTTGGTCACACATTATAAATAATATAATACAGGAGGCCACATGTATGAAAACTGTCTAGGTCTAAAACTCACTTTTTGCCCATAGCAACCAATCAGAGCGCCCCTTTAATTTCATATAGTGCTCTGGAAAAATGAGAGGGGCGCTCTGATTGGCTGCTATGGGCAACAAAGTGAGTTTTAGACCTAGACAGTTTTCATATATGTGGCCCAGGATGCGTATAAAAGACACTGAGTAATACACCTCCAAGAAAGAGAACATTCTACATTCCTAATGTAAATGACCATAGGCTAATTTGAGGATAGACCATACATTTAGGTACAGAGGAGGTACAAAAAAAATTAATAAGACTTCTAAAAAAATCAAGGGCTTTTGTCATGTTGTAGATATAACTCTATGGGGGACATGTATGAAAACTGTCTAGGTCTAAGACTTTCTTTGTTGCCCATAGCAACCAGAGCGCCTGTTTCATTTTTTCAGAGCACTAGATGAAATGTAAGGGGAGCTCTGATTGGTTGCTATGGGCAACAAAGAAAGTCTTAGACCAAGACAGTTTTCATACATGTGGCCCTATGTTTTTATTGTATTAAAAATCTTACTTTAAAGAAAACAGACCTGTCTTCATTATGTTGTAATGCAACAATCACATGATTTCTACGTATATTGTTCCCATTAGTCTCAGACTTGTGTCTGTTCCACATAGTAAATTCTAAATACAACATATATTTTGGAGAGTTACAGAAAAATCACAGCCCACCATAATAACTACAGTAAAATATTGTGCTCAACTAATAAATCACTGGGGGTAGTTTACAAGCCCTAAATCATTTAAATGAATGACCTATTGATTGTTTCTGTTGTTTTATTTTTTCTATTAAATAGAGAGAAAAAATGAAATCATTCGAATGTTAAAGAGGTTTTACCACAAAGTGTTAAATTCTGAACCATTTTATTTTAGCTGCTCTCTTAGTGATCCATAGTGTACAGCTTGTGTCAAGTCTGATAAAAATATATATGAGTGTTGTATACTTTTATACCTTTGTACTTTTCAAATTCTAATTTTTCCTGCTACTAAACCTGTTCAGCTATAAAACTATGCAATATAAGATGGCGCCGACATCCTGTGTACCGCACCCAGATGACGTCAAATATTTACTGGAAATCACATGTTTTACCAGAAATAAGAGGACTTACAGGAAACTACCTGAGATGACGTCTGTACAGTGGCAAACCTAAATTGGTCAGAGGTGGACAGCAGAAGATGTCTGATTTATTGCAATAATAACCACGCCTTAACCATGCCCCTTCCTTTCCTGTGTATATATATTTGTGCGCATAATAAAACTCCAGGAAGTGCTGATGGGACCAAGGTGAGAGCATGAGCTGGGTTTGAAACGGAACTTTGTATCTGTGTCATTCTAGCACAGTGCACACATGCTATCTGAGATTGGGAGTAACTTACTGACCCGGGTATTGTCGTTTTCACGACCACGACACTTGTCTCTAGAGGATCCAACCAGTGACTTGAGCTCCTCAGTCCTGGACGCACATGTTCAGACATCACCTCTCCTCTCAGGCAGCTACTATCAGATTATTCCCTGCTTAGTAATCACAGATATTCACTCACTGCTTAGCGAGTGTTCATTTACTGTCATTCTATTCCTGCCTTCTTTACTCCTTAGTAATTAGTCAAACATTGCACGTAAATAAAAAGAAAAAAGAAACCTCAATCAGGTCTGTGCATTGAGAAAAAAAAAAATGTCCTCATGTTTGGTTCCTGCAAGGATTTGAGCCTAGGACCCCTCTGCTGAAAGGAAGAGTGCTAACCACTCAGCTGCATTCTAGCTACTCACAGCTCTTTACATAAACAGACCTTTGTTTAGCTAGTGTAAGCACACTGTGAGGAAAGGCATGGTGATGTCAAGCCTGCTGGGTCACATGATATGCAGTTCAAACAAATCATACACACCCCCTTTTGAACACACTGAAAGCTGAAGCAGGGCAAACATGCATGAAATACCTTTGTGGTAAAACCCCTTTAGACTATGTCTACACTGCACAGAAAAACGTCCGTTTTTTCAGCGTTTTTCGTTTTCTAAAAACGCTGGAAAAACTGCTGCAATCAGCTCCCATAGACTTCTATTGTAAAAACCTCCTGCTGTGTACACTGAGCTTATTTTTTCTGCTCGTTTTTTTTACTGCTCGTCTTTTGCAACATGCTCTAAAAAACGCCAGAGCCGGGCAGAAAATTTACTACAGGAGTCTATGTAAAGTGGCGGACGTCTTTTGGCGCGTTTTCGCAGCGTTTTTTGCCACGATTTTTCAATAAAAACCCACCCAGGAGACCCAAGTCCCACCTATAGTGGGTGTTAATAAAGGTTATACCCTATCAAATTTGCATACAAGTGTCTGATGTGTCCTTTTTTGTACCTTTCGTAATAAAATGATCACGCTTTGGTCACTAACGAATTTTGCGCAATTCATATTTTTTCGCTAAAAATAAGTTTTTTACGGATTTTGACATTAAAATCCTTTTTTTATACAGATTTTCGTGCTAATTAAGTTCTCTCGCTTCTGACGCTAAAAATACGTTTTTTTTATGGATTTTGGTGCAAGAATTGTCTTTTTTACGGATTTTGGCACTAAAATACTTTTCTTTACATATTTTGGCGCTAATAAAGTTATCTTGCTTCTGACGCTAAAACTGCAGTTTTTTTTTTACGGATTTTGGTGCAAGAATCGTTTTTTTACGGATTTTGGCACCAAAATACTTTTCTTTACATATTTTGGTGCTAGTAAAGTTATCTTGCTTCTGACGCTAAAACTACAGGGTTTTTTTTACGGATTTTGGTGCAAGAATCGTTTTTTTTACGGATTTTGGCACTAAAATTCTTTTCTTTACATATTTTGGCGCTAATAAAGTTATCTCGCTTATGACGCTAAAACTAGGTTTTTTTTACGATTTTGGCACCAGAAATCCGTTTTTTTACGGATTTTGGCACTAAAATACTTTTCTTTACATATTTTGGCGCTAATAAAGTTATCTCGCTTCTGACGCTAAAAATATGTTTTTTTATGGATTTGGGCGGGAGAATCCGTTTTTTTTTTTTACGGATTTTGGCGCTATTAACGTTTTCTCACTTTTGTCACTAAAAATACACTTTTTAGGCAAAAATATGTTTTTTTTACGGATTTTGGCTCTTCTAAAATTATCTTGCTTTTGTCGCTAAAAATACTTTTTCTTATGGGTTTTAGCGCTAAAATACTTTTTTTTTTTTTTACAGATTTTGGCTCTTCTACAGTTATCTTGCTTTTGTCGCTAAAAATATGTTTTTTTACGTATTTTGTTGCTAAAAATTATTTTTTTACATTTTTTGTCGCTAAAAATTTTTTTTAACAGATTATAGCGCTATAGTATTATTTTTCCGGATTTTGGCTCTAAAGTTCTTTTTTTACGGATTTTGGTGATAAAGTCTGTTTTTTATGGATTTTAGCGCTAAGATCCTTAAAAACAGATTTTTTGCGGCAAAAGCAAAATAAGTGTGTAAGCACCAAAATCTGTAAACATACGGATTTTAGCACCAAAATCCGTAAAAACATGTTCTTTAGGGCCAAAATCCGTAAAAAAAATATATTTTTGGTGACAAACGCGAGATAACTTTATTAGCGCCAAAATCCGTAAAAACATGGACTTTAGGGTCAAAATCCGTATAAACATGGACTTTAGGGCCAAAATCCGTAAAAAAAAAACCATATTTTTGGTGACAAACGCGAGATAACTTTATTAGCGCGAAATACGTAAAAATACGGATTTTAGCACCAAAATACGTAAAAAAAATGGACTTTAAGGGCAAAATCTGTAAAAAAAATTATTTTTGGCGAAAAAAGCAAGAATTTTATTAGCGCCAAAATCCTTAAAACGACTACAAGATCACAACTAAATCAATGAAGTTATTAATCCCTTTTGTAGGGCGGAAATCCGTTAAATAAATTATTTTCAGGCTTAATATATGCATATATTAAAAAACAAGCTTAAAGACAAGCAAAAAACGCATGTAAAAAACGTGCCAAAAACGCACCAAAAAATCACAAATCGCGGCAAAAAAAGCCCGTTTGTTCAGCTGCTTTTGACAGGCAGTGGACAGAAAACTCAGTTTCATGAACGTTTTTAGTAACTCGTTTTCAGGTCGTTTTTTTGTCACTGCAGTGTAGACAGCTTTAAAGGATGTATCGCTTCCTTAAGTTCGGCGATTCACACTGCTTCACTTCTCAACTTGGAAAAGCAGGGGCTTTCTCCCCTCCAGCTGGGTAACATCATCCCCCCCTTCACTGTGCATGCTGGCTCCCGAGACTCCCACCCCAGCCCCCCTTCCCTCAGCATCCCCCCCCCCTCTCTGAGTCCACATGTCACTGTGTCTCTCCCTGCAGTCTTATTTTGTAAGAGCTGTATACATACCACAGGCTGCATTCAATCTAGACTGAGCAACTGAACTCTTCTCCTCTCACAGCTGGAGATGCTCTATGAACGGCACAGATCTCGCTTCTATGCAGGAGAGTTAGGCACCGGACAAAACTGTTATGTTTTTTTTCATTGTGGAAACTGTTGCAGTCTGTTTCTGCTGGGTGTGGAGAGAGAAAATGCTACGGCCCCTAACTCTGAGTCAGGCAGGGATCGACACAAATTGTGCTATTTCCTGATTGTGTAAGCCCTTCAGTGTAATTCTGTTTCTTCTGCCTGTATAAAGTGAAAATGTGACGGTCCCTTACTCTGAGTGAGAGACACAGCTCCGTGAATTCGACAGGGGGCTGTACAGAATGTAAATGAGCTCTCAGCTAGTGAAATGCAAGGAGGAGGATCCAGAGGGATTCGACCAGGACTGGATATCAGTGTAAACAAAAACACAAGATAAGGAATACTGTGAATACAAGACAGCTTTGCTAATGACATCCAATTGCAAAGTTGCTTGTTTTCACTGTCCCCTTATTCTGAAGACCATTTAATGAAATGATAAAACCCCTTTAAGGTAAGAATTGATAGAACCTTATGTAATTTGCATTTCTAAAACTGTCACAAGTCTAAAAATTCTAATTAGTCTGCAGTTAAAAAGGACAGTGCTTACAGACCTATTGGACTTGGCATATTAAAAGCAAATATCGCCCCAAAAAGAGAACTGTTAATTGAAACAATTTAAAGGATGATAAAGACTCCTTCAAGACAGAAATCCAATGTGGAGTGCGACAAAAGATATTGGTTGTTCCAAGTTAGCTGTATGTAAAATTTTATGCAATTATAAAGAAAGTAGGAAGGTTGTAAACGGAAAACGTGGGTAGTCTAAGGAAGAAATCAAAATGTCAAGATAGAAAACTCAAAGCAATATGCCTAGAAAACTGAAAGTGCAAACAAATGAAATACAAATGGGTAGGAATATGACTCTATATATGTCTAATAGGTTTAATAAACAGAAAGGCAAAATGAATGGCATCAGTAATGCTTAAACTGAAGAGATCACAGTGGGCTAAAGAGGCGCAATCATGGAGTGTGGTGAAGATGATGCTGGATCTTTTGTCTGAAGCTGTTGTAATGAAGCATCACATTTCTCCACTGATGTATGATAAGAGTTACAGTAAAGGATCAGGGAAGATTACAATTATTACCTCAATAGTCAGAGCACAGGAGGACATAGAGATTTTGAATACTTTTTCATTCCATTAATAGACAATAAGTTTGATGATAAAGTTATTCTTCAGGATGATAAAACGTCATGCAGCAGAGCGAAGAATAGGACAGGCATATCAACTATCAACTCTAGATCCGATTCAAAATTATGCCGGAAATGTAAAAAATTGGGTCAATGACAAATCTCCATTGTGCAAAGCACAAGGCATTATGGGAAAGGAGCTGGAAAGCTCACTGCGCCCTCTATAGGTTGTAACAAATCCTCAATTTACTTCTGATTCACTGAATCTTTGAGAAGCAAAAAGGAATAATTGTCAAGCCAATATTGCTCATCTACATACGCGTTTCGGGGTTTTGCCCTCATCAGTGTAGAGCAGAGCGATATTGGCTTGACTGGGGGAGGCAATGAGTGGGTATGAGGAGGGGAACATCTCTCCTTATGGAGAGCACCAGTTAAGGTGTGTAGTGTTTTGTTTTGCCTTTTAGCCCACTACTCAGCATAAGCATATCACAAGGCATTATGGGAAAGGAGCTGGAAAGCTCACTGCGCCCTCTATAGGTTGTAACAAATCCTCAATTTACTTCTGATTCACTGTGCAAAGCTGATCTTCAAGTAGGTTGGAATCAGCTGAAAATATAATATTGTTTATCATTAGTTATGGTGGGGGAAAAAAGTATTTAGTCAGTCACCAATTGTGCAAGTTCTCCCACTTAAAAAGATGAGAGGCCTGTAATTGACATCGTAGGTAGACCTCAACTATGAGAGACAAAATGAAAAAACAAATCCAGAAAATCCCATTGTCTGATTTGGAAAGAATTTATTTGCAAATTATGGTGGAAAATAAGTATTTGGTCGCCTACAAACAAGCAAGATTTCTGGCTCTCACAGACATGTTACTTCTTCTTTAAGAGGCTCCTCTGTCCTCCAGAGCAATGGCACACTGTTTGAACTTGGTATCAGTATAAAAGACATCTGTCCACAACCTCAGTCACACTCCAAACTCCACTATGGTGAAGACCAAAGAGCTGTCAAAGGACATAAACAAAATTGTAGCCCTGCACCAGGCTGGAAAGACTGAATCTGCAATAGGCAAGCAGCTTGGTGTGAAGAAATCAACTGTGGGAGCAATAATTAGAAAATGGAAGACATACAAGACCACTGATAATCTCCCTCGATCTGGGGCTCCATGCAAGATCTCACCCCGTGGGGTCAAAATGATCACAAGAATGGTGAGCAAAAATCCCAGAACTGCACGGGGGGACCTAGTGAATGACCTGCAGAGAGCTGGGACCAACATAACAAAGGCTACCATCAGTAACACACTACGCCGCCAGGGACTCAGATCCTGCAGTGCCAGATGTGTCCCCCTGCTTAAGCCAGTACATGTCCGGGCCCGTCTGAAGTTTGCTAGAGAGCATTTGGATAATCCAGAATAGTATTGGGAGAATGTCATATCGTCAGATGAATTCAAAGAAGAACTGTTTGGTAGAAACACAACTCGTCGTGTTTAGAGCAGAGAGAATGTTGAGTTGTAGCCAAAGAACACCAGACCTACTGTGAAGCATGGGGGTGGCAACATCATGCTTTGGGGCTGTTTCTCTGTGGGATGACTGATCTGTGTACATGAAAGGATAAATGGGGCCATGTATCGTGAGATTTTGAGTGAAAATCTCCTTCCATCAGCAAGGGCATTGAAGATGAAATGTGGCTGGGTCTTTCAGCATGACAATGATCCCAAGCACACCACCAGGGCAACGAAGGACTGGCTTTGTAAGAAGCATTTCAAGGTCCTGGAGTGGCCTAGCCAGTCTCCAGATCTCAAACCTATAGAAAACCTTTGGAGGGAGTTGACCGTCCGTGTTGCCCAGCAACAGCCCCAAAACATGACTGCTCTAGAGGAGATCTGCATGGAGGAATGGGCCAACCTACCAGCAACAGTGTGTGCCAACCATGTGAAGACTTATAGAAAACGTTTGACCTCTGTCATTGCCAACAAAGGATATATAACAAAGTATTGAGATGAACGTTTGTTATTGACCAAATACTTATTTTCTACCATAATTTGCAAATAAATTCTGTCCAAATCAGATGTGATTTGTTTTTTTCATTTTGTCTCTCATAGTTGAGTTCTACCTATGATGTCAATTACAGGCCTCTCTCATCTTTTTAACCCCTTAAGCCGAACACCTGAAAAGTAGTTAATGACCAGAACATTTTTTTTGTTTTTGCCTCCTTGCGTTTCAACAGTTGTAACTTTTTTATTTTTTCAATGACGCAGTTGTATGAGGCCTCGTTTTATTCGAGACAAGTTGTACTTTATGGGGAATAGTATAAATTCGCTTATAAATAATTGCAGAATTTTTTTTAATGTATTTATTTATTTATTTTTTACACCATTCACATTTCACACTTAATAACTTGTTAGATTAATTCTACAGGTTTTTACGGTCGTGTGGATACCTAATATGTGTAGGTTTTTTGTGTGTGTAATATATGCACAATTATTTTTTATTAAATATTTATTTTTATTTTATTATTTCTTTTTTTTATTCATTTTTTTTACACTTTTTCTGGGTTCTTTTTACTTTTTTTTTTAATCCCCTGAAGGGAGAACTGTTTTACAATTTTTTTTTTTTTTTTTTTTAAAACACTTAGTAATGTATTAGCATATATGAATATGCTAATACATTCTAATCAGTGTCACTTTGACACAGGCAGTGATCTGGACAGCACACAGTGTGTCCAGGTCACTGACTTCATACACAGACAGCTCTGGGGCCACTCTAGGTCCCCAGGGCTGACTGTGCAGCCGTTCCCCGAGCTCTGTCGGGTCACCGGGTGTTCCGATCACCCGACAGAGCAGGGGAACCCTTTGATTGCGCTGCGGTAACGCACCGCCGCAATCAAAGGGTTAAAGCACCGGGTTGCGGAGGTTTCCTCCGCTGCCCGGTGCTCACAGGGGATACTCTGGGATCAGGGCTGTGTAGTACAGCCCTGATCCCAATGCAGCTGCGGCGCCCAGGCGCCGCAAACTCCGGTGTCTGCAGCGACGTCTCAAGACGTCGCTGTAGACGAACGACCTGAAATGCCCGCCGTCAAAAGACGATGCGCGGTCGTTAAGGAGTTAAGAGGGAGAACTTGCACAATTGGTGGCTGACTAATTACTTTTTTCCCCATTGTAGATTGTGAGTTTATAGAAAACATGATTTCATGTCATGAACTATTAAACAGCAACAGAAATACCCATTCTGTGGTTTTTAATGATTCTGTAACATATCTGTGATCCCCTACTTTCTGATGTTGACTAGTACATTAACTAATCAGCACCACCTATAGGACAGAAAGGCAGTAGAAAAAATTGTATCCAATTTTTTTTCTAAACACTTTTTGCATAATATTTTTTACTTCTTATCCAAATATATTGCTCATCAATTTTAACCAATTAATAAATAAGATTAGTCAAAATTTAACAGCCAAAGAGTAGAACTATTTTCAAAAATGTTTATCCACCTGAATTTTTTTTCTAGCTTTACATAATTTTTTTAAATTTTTGGAAAATCTATGACAAAGTTATCATTATTACTAAATTATTCCAAACTTGAGCAGAATAGAACTAGTCACAATATAACCAGATAGAATGTGAAGTTTACAGTAAACATGATTTCATATCATGAACTACTAAACAGCAACAGAAATATCCATTCTGTGGTTTTTAATGATTCTGTAACATATCTGTGATCCCTCCTACTTTCTGATGTTGACTAGTACATTAACTAAACAGCACCACCTATAGGACAAAAAGGCAGTAAAAAAAATTGTATCCAACTTTCTTTCTCTTTTTTTTTGCATAATATTTTTACTTCCTATGCAAATATAGTGCTCATCAATTTTAACCAATTTCAGCTAAGAGTAGAACTATTTTCAAAAATGTTTATCCACCTGAAAAAGTTTTAGCTTTACATTAATCTTTTTTTTTAGTTTCTGGACAACCCATGATAAAAGTATCATTATTGCTAAATTAAACACTTGAGCAGAATAGAACTACATACAATATATACATATATGTGGTTTTTAAGGATTCTGTAACATAGTTGTGATCCCTCCTACTTTCTGATGTTGACTAGTACATTAACTAAACAGCACCACCTATAGGACGAAAAAGCAGTAAAAAAAATTGTATCCAAATTTTTTTTTAAACACTTTCTTTTGCATAATATTTTTACTTCCTATGCAAATATAGTGCTCATCAATTTTAACCAATTCATGAATATGATTAGTCAAAATTTAACAGCCAAATTTCTACCAAGAATAGAACTATTTTCAAAAATATTTATCCACCTGAAAAAAAATTGTGAAATTTTTCAAGACTCTTTGCCTCATCACAAGACTCCATTAGAAACATGATTTAAAGAATGAGTAAACTACTTATCCATAAATATATAATGGTCAGTTTTGGAATATATTTTATCACTTTCTCTACAATTATGGCAATTATGAACACTGATTAGAAAATCCCTGCATGAGGAATGAAAAGGCTCGCAGCAATGCTTCTATAATGTAATGTAGTAGAAGCTATTATCAGTAGGTCAAGGCCAGACTAAATTCATGCACTTAGTTTCGCTTTCTTCCTTGCCGGCCTCATCTAAACTGTCTTGCAGGTGGAGAAAACATAACGTCATATACAAGAGAGTAATAAACCAGATATCAAGGCTTTTATAGTCATTACTAATATCCATTGATTAACATAGCCCAAAGACCAGACCTTGCTGACTGGCATTTTAATGTTATGCTCCTATCTTCCCTCATAGCAGGATTAGGAAATTTGTTGGCATTAGCGGCTCGCACAGTGGACTACAGTAGGATTCTTGAGGTTTCATTTCATTTTAAAAAAGGCGATATTGAGAGCCGAATGCCATTTATCATTCAGGAGCCGTACTCTTCCTCGCAGTTCTTAAAACTCTTGAGGACCTGAGAGTGATAAACAAAAAGCCTTGTATTGGGCTCTTGGAAATACGACAGCGGAATTATTTGCTGTCTTTGCATCTGGTTGAAAGAATTTGTACAATTCATTCAATTTGTATCGCAAAAACATTCTCCTGTTGCCAGACTGGCCTTGGCTCTGCGAAAGCAATCTGTTTTCATAATGAACAGCAACTAAATTGCCATCATACATAGATTTAACTCCTTGGACAGGTGCAGGAGGGGTTATCTTGAGCAGCAAATAAGCAGCAAGGCAATAAGAGGATGACATGAAGATAACATATGCACAACTAAGTAAAAAAATCACAATAAATGATGTCACTTTTATAATGAAATTTTGGAAATGTCATCCAAAGTTGTGTACATCCTTCATTTTAACCCCATTTAAGCCCCAGGCCTGAAAAGCCCTTAAAGGGGTTTTGCCACAATGTAATGTTGACATGGGATCCTCCAAAATGGGTATTTAATCACTTTTCTAAACATATGTGATTACAAAAAGTGAAGCCTCTGAGAGCTACAGCTTTCTTTACAAGCCCTCAGTTACTTAAAAGTTTGCATTAGACACGAAAAGGAGAGCTGACAGGAGTTGATCTGGCCGCGCATGCGTGTTTGCACTTCTTATCTGATGACAGGGAACGTGAAGGAGCTGGGGAGAAAGTGCAGTGTATGATTCTGTCTGCTGTATAGAGAATCTACTGTTGTAATGTTATTATTTGAGTAAACTTTAGACACGCTCCCTTGCTTCCTCGCTCTCTGATTACCCCACCTCCCTC